>ML778785.1:378737-389704 GCA_009831015.1 Picea engelmannii
GGGCCATGCTCAGGTCAATCCTGCTCTCGGTATTTCATGTCTAGGACCTGTGGGCCTCGAGACATGATCTCCTAGTTATCCCTAGATATTGGGGATAACAGGTGTCATTGGCATATAAGGACAGGTGTGGGTTCATCTCCATGAGCACCTTTGTAAAGGGAGTGTTTGGTGCTTGAGATACCCTTTCCTCGGTAGTGTGTGTATTCCAGAATCTAAACCCCTTCTTTCCTTTTGATATTCTTTTATTGCTTTGCAAGTCCCCTTTTCAGGTTCATGCTTTTGTTATTTTTCTTACTGGGATTGAGTCCTTTTAATTGATATGCATTTAGTGCATTAGGACTAGGGGCAATCGCCTCATAGAGAGGGGGTAGAGCTCAAGCTGACCTTTGGCTTTTAATTTGGTCATTTGTCATCCCATTGTTTCTTCCTTCTTTTATATCATGTTTTTTTTATTCTTTTTTACCAGTTGCATCAACCTCAACATTCTAGCCCTTCTCATAGGAGGATGAAGGCACAAACCTTTTTGGGATACATGTAAAAACCATTTCCAAAAGATGGGACAAAGGAAAGAAAATAGATGGAATGCGTTAAGTATGAAGGGAATGGTATGTTACCCCTATCAAGGTCTCCCAATAGTACCCCTATTCCCCAAGAGTGACAACATTGGACTAGGACACATATGATGACCACCAAGGTGAAACAAGACAAAAGGCATAACTTCCAAGCAATCATGATCCATTATCTGACTTCAACCCATGATCCTCACCTAAATGCCTAATGCATTAAATGTAACACTTTATAGGAAACAATGACTAGTGTACCTCATGTGTGTTGGACCACCATCATCAAATGAACCGTGTTGATCAAGTGAATGAGCTGAATTGAGCAATGATGAGGGGGAAGGCATATGAGGAATTTCTATCTATGGAGAATGTTGATCAATGATCTCATCGGGATCATTGTCTGCAATGTGGACCATGAGACATGATCGCCTCTAGTTACCCCTAGGTGAGATGGGCTAACATGGAGTGCTCCCTTGATCTATGGCTTAATTGGCACATTTTGAGAGGACTCTTGATGAGCACTTTAGAGGAGGATATGGCACATTCCTCAAGAGTGCATTTGACATGGTCAATCAAGCTCAATCTAAGGGGCATTTTGCACAAGGAGAGGACAAGCAGCAACCTCACTTATTTGTCCCTTTATTTTATTATGTATTGTTGACTAGTCTTTTGGAGGTTGTTAGGAGATATTATAATTTTATTCTTCCTAGAAGAGATCATGGATCTAGACTTTGTTTAATATTATTTTATTGTTGAGGGTTTTTGAGCTCCATCTCTACATAAGAAAAGCTCCCTCACTTGTAATGGGTTGTTGAAGGATTGAGCGAAGAACTCATTGGCTAAGTATCGAAGATCTTTTGAAGGCAATGTATGTTCAAGTGCATTTTTTCATGTGTGGTTCTTCATTTTGCATCCATATTGTTGTTTCTATTGGCTGGAAATTACATCTAATTGCTGGTACAAAGGGCTTTGATTCAATGGCAAAATCTGTCATCTAAAGAAGGGCCTTGGTTGAGGTGTTTCCTATCCTTTTCCCTTGTTGATTTTTGTAGTTAAACTAGTTAATTTGCTGCCATCATTTCAGTGAAAAGTATGGCAGATTTCTGGTTGTTAGCAAGTTCACCCCTTTGTTGTCATGCCTGAGTATTTGAGGAGTAGGAGCACCTTTGGAAGGGCCCTCCCTAGATAATTTTCTGCAAATATAAAATAGCATTCATAGATAGATCCTAGCATGTTGTAACAGCATTATCTATCATCTCCATTCACATATATTAAAACCCTCTAAATACTCTCTGACTCCATTCGCCCTAAGTTGATGTTTGGCACTAGTCTTCCTCTCAACCACCCAAAAAATATAAACTAAATCCCTTTTATTTTGTTGTTTGCTAAATCTGAAATAAAGCCTGAGTTTACATCATAAATCAGATTTAACTGTCTAGGGATTCCCCCCCTTGTGCCGGAGGAGAGCCGGCCTAAAGAGAGTGGAGTTACCATGGTGACATGGGATAACCCTTCTACATTGCCCGTGTTTTAGGGCTTTACCACTTAAAGTGGAAGTTTGGGAGGCAACAGTAACCATACAAAAGTCTATCTAATGCTACAGAGTCACTCTGACCCAGGGTGCATCTGATAGAAATCTGGATTTATTTGAGCATTCTGGTAAAAGTTCATTAAATAAGACCACAATAAGATAAGCCTAACATTAAAGAGTGGTCTAAGTTTTAGAAGAAAACAAATAATCATAACAGTCAGCAGAAATAAGTAACGTGTAGCTGTTCAAGAAGCAATGGATATCAAGCTTGCTGGCTTATACTAGAGATGTTAAAGTTAAAACAGATATGCTAACAACGGGGGTAAATATAGGAAAGGTACAATATGCATTTAAGATTTTAGAAGTAAAACTCAAGTACCTGAGTATTTTGAGGCAGAAAGGATAATTCAAAGCGCCCCGGATAAATAGCAAGATTAGCCATGTAATTTTCTGCATCAGCACTACAAATGCTTACTCAAACTGGATCAGAAAATACTGAAATATTCCAACCAACTGGCAATACAAATACTAAAAGGTTCCATTTGATCCTTATTACGGTTTTCTGTTCCTGAACTGTCAAATGACTCAACATCAATGCTACTTACGCTTCCCAGAACTCCAAATTCCTTGGCAAAGGGAGCCCTGTACAAGTTTGGGGGCATCAACTGACACAGCCTCTCCTTGTACTGTAGCAGATTCAGATGCCACACCAACTTGAAGTACGCAAGTGCTCTTATACACAATTACCAAAGCTTGGCAGCATGTTATATTTGCTAGAGACTCCCATACCCTGCTCTCAACCCAGTCCCAACATCAGCTTCCATTGCACTTACAAACTGTTCGGCTGGTTAAAAAGAGAACTGAAGATGAATAAAATGTTGGGTAAGCCCAAGAAATTATTTAGAAGAAACTTGAAAGCTATAACTATTTCAGCATCAGATTCTATTAGGAAACATGCAGTCCAAGATGTCAAACCATCAAGAATAATGCATAGTTTCTCACTCCGCATAAATTGATTTTTGCATACATATCCTCAGTTCCTGTGACATGATTTTCATGGAATGTCATCTCACATCATGTAAATTGATTTTATCCTCCATAACTTCTATTCTGGATTTTAAGGCAAAGACAAAAAATATCACATAACCACATGGAATGGAGGCATTGACGAGTGGTGACAGCTTCCTTACTCTAAATGTTTGCTTTCTATAAATAGCAAGATTAACATGTGATTTTCTGCATCAGCACTACAAAAGCTTACTCAAACTGGATCAGAAAATACTGAAATATTCCAACCAACCGGCAATACAAATACTAAAAGGTTCCTGAACTGTCAAATGACTCCGTAACAATGCTACTTACGCTTCCCAAAACTCCAAATTCCTTGGCAAAGGGAGCCCAGTACAAGTTTGGGAGCATCAACTGACACAGCCTCCCCTTGTACTATAGCAGATTCAGATGCCACACCAACTTGAAGTACGCAACTGCTCTTATACACAATTACCAAGGCCTGGAAGCATGTTATATTTGCTAGAGACTCCCATACCCTGCTGTTAACCTAGTCCCAACATCAGCTTCCATTCCATTACGAACTGTTTAGCATGTTAAAAGGAGAAATGAAGGTGCATAAAATCTTGGGTAAGCCCAAGAGATTATTTAGATGAAACTTGAAAGCCATAACTCTTTCAGCATCTGATTCCATTAGGAAACATACAGTTAATCAAGAACTGAATAATGCATAGCTTCTTACACCGCATAAATTGATTTTCACATATATCTCCTCGGTTCTTGTGAAAGGATTCTCATGAAATGTCATCTAACTTCATGTAAATTGATTTTCATCATCCATAACCTCTATTCTAGATTTTAAGGCAAAGACAAAAAAGATCACATGACCACATGGAAAGGAGGCATTCACAAGTGGTGATTGCTGCCTTACTCTAAAAGTGTCCTCTCTATGATGGGCATGACAGTTGACTCTAGTTTTTCCAATAGCTTTGTCAGTATATAAGTATAAATGCAAGAACTGACCATTACCATAAGAACTCGCCGTCTCTCTCCTTTGGTTCATTTTATTTTACTCATAAATTTGGTTCTGAAGTTTGAATTTGAGAATCACATGTGATTCAGTGATAGAGCAAATAGACTATATGTATGCATTGTGGGTAAATAGTGCACCACTGACTTCATTGTATAAACTCCACATTTCAATTCACAACAAAAAAATTACTTTATGGTTAGCTTTCTGAAAAGGAGGATGGTTGCCTCTTCTCTTGCTCTATACCAAAAGAAACATCTTACTTTAGTCTTATTTATTTTTCTCTGCACAAAACCTATCTATCATGGAAGCAAAGGATCACTTCTGACTTCAGTATAGAAGCCTATTCCTCATCCCAATTTTTCATTGGCAGATCATTCTCTGTACATCTTGTGTTGAAAAATCTCAATTCCCAGCACCTAGATAAGTTACTACCTTGTGGTTTTCCATGGTGATAATTAAATTACAGCACACAGAATAAAATATACTGGTTGGAAATAAATAAAACAGTGGAAGCAAAATGGAAACCAAACTTCACACAACACAGAAATTCTACCCTTCAAATTAGCTTTTCATTAAATAATGACTCCAAGCTTACAAGGGCTCCCAAACTGGGAAAACTGCCCACTGAGAAAAAAAACTGAAATATACAGCCCAGCACCTCTACCCATGTTGTATGGCCCTGTACCAGCGTCCTGTACGATCTGTATGCGTCCTGTATGGCCTGTACAGTGCGTATGTACGTGTCTGTGTCTTCTACACAGCGCATATGTATGTGCCCCGGACTACTTGTCCAACACGTATGTGCACACCCTGGACCACCTGTCAGAGGCGTATGTGCATGCCCTGGACTCCTGTCCAACGCATATGTATGCACCCTAGACCATTGTTTGTTGCGTACGGCGTTGCTCCAGCTCTGTACGATCCGATCTTCAGCTGTACTTGATGTTGATCTGCTGCCCAGATCTGTCCTTGCTATCAGATTTGTCTGTTGCTGCCACCTTGCTTCTCTTCTCCTTTGGACTGAGTTGATCTCTAGATGAAAGTCCTGATCTCTAGATGAAAGTCCTTCTTCACCCTTGCTAAGATCTCCTTGAGAAAAAGTCCCTTCTTTGCTCTCTCTACGAGTCACTGACTCCAAATAGATTTGGACCCTTGAGTTAATCTCTAGATGAAAGTCCTTCGCCCTTGCTAAGATCTCCTTGAGTCACAGTCCTTCGTGTCTCAAGTACTCAATTGCTCTCTTTTGTGCCATTCCCCTTCACCTAGCCTTGCTTTTATAATCTTGAGTTATGATTGAATCAAACATAACCCTAATCTCCAAAGTGATTGACGATTGAGATTAAATCTCACCTCACTTGAGATCAATGGCTAAAATTCATTTAATTCACTAATGCTAATAACTCCATCATTTCATTAAATTAAACTCGCTTTAATTATAAAAAGCACTTTACTTTAATAATTCCTTTAGTTGAAGTAAATTACTAAGGTTGAAGGCTTTGGACAACTTCCACATGTCTAAACACTTAGACCTTTGCGGAAGTATTTGTTCGATGTTACAAACATCAACACTCCCTCTTAGCGAGGAAGGTACTTTTGGAAGAGACACCTGGAACTGGCTATCACTCTGATCCTGGCACAATGTCCCACAGATCATCCTGCACCATGGCATCCCACCAAACCTACTGGTTTGTTGCTTCCTGAACACTGGAAGACTCAAAATCAATGATGCTACTCATTAGCGCCACGAAAAGTTTGGAAACTTCTTCAGAGGCCTACTCTCCCTGAATATGCTCCTAGGGGCCTCAACATGCTCCTAAGCATCCCTCAATGTCTGCATGAACCATTTGGGTGTCTTGACAGAGTTGGAAGGGGCTAACTCCTCCTCCTCACCTAAAGGTTGACTCCCTGAACTGGAAGCCTCTAAAAATTGTTCTCCCTTCAGAGCCTCTTGCTCCTCGTCCTCTACCACTGACCTCTATCCACACACATCTGAATGTATAAGATCCAAGATCCCCTTGGACCTACTCTCACTGCTTGGAAAAGCAGCCTTGGCATTCTTACCAAGTGTACACCCTCTGCACATGCCCTGCTGCTCAACACTGAAATATGGAAGACCAGTGACAATCTCCCTTAGAATCGACAACACCCTGTAGTGCAGGTGTCCCATCCTCCAGTGCTAGAGGTCACACAAGTTGTCACTGTCATGTACCAAGGCCTGAATAGGCTTGCCCTTCAACCTATATAAATTGCCCTCTCTAACCCCAATGCTCACTATTGTGTCAGGGGTAGCTCCCTTTGGACATATGAGTACTTGCCCTTTCTTGAACATGACAGCAAAACCCTTGTCCTCCATAACTTAGACTGAGAGCAAATTCTTCTTCAGTCCTGGTACATATAGCACATCTTGGGCCTCAAACGAACCTCCTGACTCAAGTTGGAACAAGATTGTTCCCCCCCCCCTTCATTGCATACTTGGCATCATCACCAAGCTCCACATGGATCCCTGAGTCCTCCATCAAACTACTGAATAGCTCCCGTGCTTCTATCATATGGCGTGATGCACCACTGTCCAAGTACCACGCACTTCTTCTGACTGTGCTGGTAGAGAGGCAAGAGACTAGTGTGAATTCTTTCTCAAACTTCGCTACAACCTCATCCAACTGAGTTTTTGTTGATGTTGTTACCTGTTGCGATTTCCCTTGCCCCTTCTTCTTCTTTAGACACTAAGATGCATAATGACCACTCTTGTGGCACGAAAAACACTTGATCTTACTCAAGTCCTTCTTCTTTCCCTACTGTGAAGTTGTCCCCTCACCGTTACCCTTGGAACCCTTTCCTTTTCCCTTCTTGGCCTAACTTACAAGGGCCAGGTTCTACTCTCCATCTCCTTGCCCGTAAGCTTTAGACTCCTCCCAAGTCTCTTCCTAGATGCAATCATCCCAAAGCCTCTCCCAATTAGGAAGTTTCTCCCAAGCACAGACTCCCTTGACAAATGGTTCCCATGACTTGGTGAAACCATTAAATGCCATATTTACAAGCTATACGCCATCCACTTTCTCCCCAATGGCTACACGTTGATCACGTGTCTGGGTGATCTTCATGAGATAGCTAGTAACATTGTTAGATCTTGACATCTGGATGGATCTAAGCTTGTTTCTCAAAATCATATTCATGTTCAAGTTGTCACTCTGGAACAAATCCACTAGAGCCTTGAACATCTCTCTAGCCGACTGCTTCTTTTCCAAGGGAGTGATCCAATGATCCTTCACAGCGTCCATGATCACTCTCTGGGGTTTTATGTCCTTCCCATGAGCCTTTTCTACAATCTCCCAAAGGTCATGTTCCTTCAAAAGCAAGGTTACCCTCGCCTTCCAAGATAGGAAGTTAGATGTTCCATCCAACTGTCTTCAAACCTGAGACTAGTTGTTTCCATTTCTAGATTTGAACAACAACAACTATCGTGTGCTTATTCCTTCAAGCACCCACAAGAATTTCACTGTTGGTTTATAGATCTGCAGAGATCTCCTTGCAGATCTAACAAATATGTTGCACAAACTATTGTGTATCTGAAATTGGTCTCCCTCTCAGAGTGCAAGCTCTGATACCATGTTGAAAAATCTCAATTCCCAACACCCAGATAAGTTACTACCCTATGTTTTTCCTTGTTTATAATTAAATTACAACACACAGAATAAAATATATTGGCTAAAAATAAATAAAACAATGAAAGCTAAATGGAAACCAAATTTCACACAACACACAGAAATTATGCCCTTCAAATCACCTTTTCATTAAATAATGACTCCAAACTTACAAGGGCTCCCAAACTTGGAAACTACTCACTGAGAAAAGAAACAAAAATATACAGCCAACACCTGCAGCCCAACACCTTTGCCCCTGTTGTATGGCCCTGTACCAGCATCCTGTATGATCTGTACGCGCCTTGCACGGCCTGTACAGCGCATATGTACATGCATGTGTCTTCTACACGGCGCATATGTACGCTCCCCTGACTACTTGTTCAGCGCGTATGTACGTGCCCTGGACCACCTGTCCGGAGCATATGTCACGCCCTGGACTCCTGTCCGACGCGTATGTACGCGCCCTAGACTACTGTCTGCTACGTACGGCATTGCTTCAACTTTGTACAGCCTGATCTACCGCTATACCTATTGTTGATCTGCTGCCCAGATCCATCCTTGTTATCAGATTTGTCTACTACTGCCACCTTGCTTATCTTCTCCTTTGGACTGAGTTGATCTCTAGATGAAAATCCTTCTTCACTCTTGTTGAGATCTCCTTGAGAAAAATTCCTCCTTTGCTCTCTCTATAAGTCACTGACTCCAAATAGATTTGAACCCTTGAATTAATCTCTAGATGAATGTCCTCCTTCACCCTTGTTGAGATCTCCTTGAGTCATAGTCTTTCGTGTCTCAAGTACTCAATGTCTCGCTTGTGTGTCATTCCCCTTCACCTAGCCTTGCTTTTATAATCTTGAGTTATGACCGAATCAAACATAACCCTAATCTCCAAAGTGATTGACGATTAAGATTAAATCTCACCTCACTTGAGATCAATGGCTAAGATTCATTTAATTCACTAATGCTAATAACTTTAGCATTTCATTAAATTAAACTCACTTTAATTATAAAAAACACTTTACTTTAATAATTCATTTAGTTAAAGTATATTACTAAGGTTGAAGGCTTTGGGCAACTTCCACACATCTAGACACTTAGACCTTTGCGGAAGTACTTGTCCCATGATACAAACATCAACATCTTGCACCAGTTCTAACCTTTGTTATTTACTATCGAGCTGCAAATATGCCCCTATTTCCCACTGCAGACCTCATCAAAACCTTTAACATGTGATTATCCAACATGGACTTAACCCACTTATAAATTAGAAAGTACATATAGATTTTCATTCCATTCACAAATACAATCAATTCAGGCATTGATCCACTACACGTGGTTATTTCTTGGACATTAATAATTATATCACATTAAAATCAATAAAGTGTTTTAGTTCAACAAATATTTTGTATGCAGGAGTTGTCTACCAGCAGAACCATATGACAAAACACCCACATGCTGCTTCAGAAGTGGTAGGTGTACACTGTAAACAATTAATGGCCATTCATGTTGATTTTCATAGCAGAAGGAAAATCATGTCAATTTTCTGAGGCAATACCTGCAAAAGCTAAATATGGACAGCAGGTATGCAGGCCTATGATATATGCTACCTTCCCTGTTTTACACGCATCCTGCAGATACTGGTTTACTGTTCAAGATTCTCAACAAAAGACATCCACCTTGATGCTCAAGATTGTCCCCAAGCAAGAACAGATATTTTTCTTAAAGCAACGATGTAACCCAAAAGCCCAAAAGTTGTGCATTAGCAAACAATTGTCGCTACTATTCCAATAGGTTTCACCCTTCATAATATCCAACAACATGTTTATGAAAGACAGAATGCCAGAATTGACAAGGAAGAACACCCATCAAATGTTTTCTCAATCCACAGCTTGTCCAAAAGTTTTTCTCCTCATTTATATGACTCTATGTCAAGTTGGTGTGAAATGTTAAATAGAGGACCTATGCATGGTACAAGACGCCAGTGCAAAAATAACAAGTCATGGGGAAAAGATGTACACTGAATTTAGCCAACATGCCCTAGTCTGTATTTATATCCTCTCCTAACATCAACACTGCCAGTACTTGACAGAAGCAAGCTGGGTAACCAAGTCTGACACAGGCTATATCATGTAGACATGAACCTGCTATTTCGAATACATACAGAATGCACATACTTAAATGTTCTTTCAAATTCCTCTATCTAATCTATATTTGTATCATGCAAATTTTAAACTAAACCCAACAGAACTCATACATGATTTTTGTTTTACAAAATACAGAAGTGATTCCTATTTGACAAGATGCCAGTTCAATCATAAATAAAGATTGCCAAACTTCATGATAATGATCCAAGGTTTAAAGTTTGGATTGCTAAGCAAATAGGACAAATACAATGGGCATTCATCTTTAAAAAATCTTACCAAAGGTACCCAAAAATAAAAACACTGAATGTAGCATACCAGTATAGCTCAGCAGCTGCCTTAACAGGCAAGGTTGCCTCCACCCTCTTGCACTCTACACCCTCAAGTTTTACCTACAGCAAAAACAGAATCAGGTAGTGTCATCACCTCTCATAATGATAATAGGCATTAGCATTATCCACAACTTCACCACATCTACAAATAAGCACATGGATACTTATTGCCATTTGCACAAAATATAACTTTAGATAAGACAGTGTATAGCTTATAGAACCTCACAGGGGAAGAATACTTGGGTTGAATGGAAATCCAAACTAGACCAGTAAGAACAATGGTTACTGCCAGGGCTAGAGTCAAAACATCTGCTCTTGATTGTGAACTGCCAAATCAAATACTGAAGTAAGTGAAAAGCATCCTATAAAAAATCTGTCTAAAAAACATAGTATTTGTGGACAGAAATTTTCATAAATGCCCCACTTGCAAGTGCAGCGAAAGTACACAAGGAAAAATTATATCAAAGCCTAAATTTTGGACATTATCAAATCCAGCAGCAAAAAACAGTTTCCAAGATGATGAAAATATGAGCATAATAATTTGATTGCTTGGAAGCAGTCTGCACTGGTTCAGGAATATTGAAACCATAGCTCAACAGTAAAATATGATACCAAAAACTGAGTAAAAAGTAACAATACACAGGGCATCTGATAAAAGCCTTCCTAAAGTTGAAATGGCGCATGATATCTTTAAGAAACTTTTTTCGTTCTAAACAAA
>ML778785.1:426979-439262 GCA_009831015.1 Picea engelmannii
CTTGTCATGTGTACCTTTGAATCTTATTAACTTGATTAATCAAACCTGGAGCCTTGTCCTCAGGAATGAGTGCTTGCTTTTCTTCCAAGTCTCCTTCACTCAAGATGACGAGTGCTTTCTTCAACCTGTCTTCTGTACTAAGATAATACGCTATCTTGACAGAAGGTTGGGTTAGAGGATAAGCTCTATGATCTCAACTTTTAATCCATCTAATACTTTGACTCAGATTTTGATCAAAGGTTAGAATGATGGTCATAGCTACAACATGCAACACTAATCAAAATAATGTCATAACAAATAGATGCATATCAGAATAATCACACCTGAGTTGCATCATTCCTTTGAATGTGTTGGATCTTAAGATCCTTCTGGATCTATGGCAAGAGATCCCTTCTCCTGCAAATACTCTTTAAAGTTTAACCATTTAAACATATGTGATTACATTCCTCTGATGGCATTTGCAGGTAGTGGCACCATCTGGCAGTAGCGGTAATCATTACCAACTCTTAAAAAACTTCAAGGGTGTTTGCAACTAGTGCTACGGCTACAACTGCAACTGATACTGATACTGCAACTGCAACTGATTCTGAGACTGCAACTGCAACTCCAACGTAGGGTTTTATGAGGAAACCCTAATTTTTCAAACTTCAAAATTTGAAATTATGATCCAGGGGATAGATGAGCTGAGCCGAGGCGAGTAAGCTGGTGCAGTCAGTTTATGAAAATCCAACTTTTACCCCCTCAAACTTGATCTGCGGATTTCTGGACTGGTGCTTCTRGTTTTCTGGTACTTCTGGTACTCTGGTGTTTTGGTTTTMTGGTACTTTGTGAAACTAGGGTTTCACTTTCCARGAGATCTAGCCACTGAAAAGGTGTGYTGAGAGTGCCAAAGTAATCCTTGGGGGAGGGCGCACTTTTCTAGGTGGTTTTAGGGCTGAAAAAGCTTCACCATCAAAAAGCCCTAATTTGCATGTACGGCAACAGTGACGTTTTTCACTCTTGTGAAAGATGCTTTCTTCAGCTTGGCTCTGATACCATGTTAATGTTTAAGCCATTATTATAGTTCTTTGCATTTCAATAGATAACAGCAACATAAGACAAGATCACTGAGAAATACACAATCACAAGAGACGCAACATTTATCCTGGGAAACCCTCTAGGGGAAGAAAACCCAACAAAACTTCCTTATTATAGATAGTCAATACAATGCCAAGAGATAACTCAAGCAAATACAGAAAGTCCTCTCCTAAAGATGCGCCACTCTCTCTCCTTCTTCTCCAACTGCAACTCCGAAACTTATCTCTCAATGAGCAAGTGAGTTTTTTTGTGTCTAAGTGAGGCGCTAGCCTCCTTATTTATACAAATCTGGCACGTGTGAAGTGTCTCTTCACTGGTAGGGCCGACTTCTCAAACTAGGTGGTTATAACCACCTTTATTATGTTTCGAGGCCTCTAGATATATTCTGGGGCCGACTTCTTCTTTTGCCTTTTACAATTACATTATGACCAATCCACAAAAGGGGATTTGGTCCTTATACAACAGACAACATGATCAATCCACAATGGGGATTAATCCAATGAATAATATATCAGATAATAATAAGAATACTCTTTGCAGTTACATTATTTCAACAGCAAGACCCATTTCTGCTGCAGGACTAGGCCGATGTGATGGATGTTGATATTGGTGACAAAGTGGAGGCGTTGAAGAAGAAAAGGATGGGCCCTCTAGGGCCATGCTCAAGTTGATCTGGCTCTCGGTACTCCATGTCTAGGACCTGTGGGCCTCGAGACATAATCTCCTTAGTTACCCTAGGCTAGGGGATAACACTTACCAACTCCCTATATTATCAACCTATGATAGATGTTATAGCTTCATGTGGTTCAAGCTTCAAATGCCCTAGTTTTCATCATATCAGGGAGCTACTTTTTCAAAAAGAGGTTCAAAGGATAGATGAATATCTCATGGAATTCAAACAATCATCGAGTACAACGAGTTGCACCATTATGTTTGATGAATGGATTGATAAACGGTCCCATGCCATTCTTAATTTCCTCATTTCTTGCCCACAAGGAACTATGTTTCTTAAATCGATGGATGCATCCGATCAAGTGAAGGATGCACAGTTATTAATTCATCTTTTGGATTGAAGTAGATGAGGTGGGGTTGGAGAATGTTGTACAGATCATCACGGACAATGCCTCCAGCTATGATTTGGCAGGAAAGATGTTGGAGAACAAACACCCCACCATTTGGTGGAAACCATGTGTAGCGCACTATTTGGACCTCATGCTTGAGGGCATTGGCAAAATTGATTGGGTGAAGAGGTGTGTGGAACAACAAGCAAAAACCATAACCAGATACACCTACAACCACACATGGGTCTTGAACCTTATGAGGAAAAACGTTGGGAAGAAAAAGCTTGTTCGATTAGCCATTACACAATTTGCAATGAACTTTCTTACGTTACAATCCATCCTTGACCAGAGAGGGAACTTGTAGAAGATGTTTTCTTCTAATGAGTGAAATTCATCTCAGTGGAGCAAAGATCTTGAAGGGTAAGAAATTGTGGAAAAAAATTTTGAAAATTGCTTTTGGAAAAAGGCAGAAGAGAGAAACAAATTCAATGAGCCTCTTGTGGAAGTGTTGTTGGATGGTGATAAACGTTGCATGGGTTTTATTTATGAGGCCATGATCAAGCCAAAGAGGCAATAAAGGCAACATACAATGATAAAAGATAGAAGTATCCTTTTCTTTGGCAAATCATTGATGATAAATGGAACAAGCAGCTCCATCGACCTTTGCATCCAGCGGGCTATCACTTGAACCCAAGGTACCATTATACAAAAGAGTTTGAACCAAATGGGGAGGTAAAAGAAAGATTGCATAAATGCATTGAGTGCACGATACATAGTGAGCTCTTGCATTTCAATGATAGTATTGGTACCTTCAGCGTGAGTATGGCCATGCAAAGCAAAACCTGGGACCCTCCACATAAGCAATTTCAAAGTTTTTAAGTTATATTATTCATTATTTCGACATTGCAAAGTTTAATCAAAGTTTCAAGCTCATTTGATGAAATTTCTTTGCCTTCAACTCTTATTGCAGCCTATTGGTGGAAGTGGTTTGGTAGTAAGTGCCCCTACACTTCACTTTCTAGATTCGTAGTTTACACTGTACAGCATGTCCTTCCTCGGTAAGGATACCTCCAATACCCTCTTTACATGCATCAATGCACATGGTAAGATCTTTATTCAGATCTACAATCTTCAAACGGGTGAACTTCTAAGAAGTTTCTTCGAAAATTGGAAACTCTCTTCACACCTTGGAGTCCACTCAAACTTCTCACCCTTTCTTTGAAGTGATTAATTGGATAAATAATCTAGGATAATCCTTCAATGAATCTTTTGTAATATCCTACAAGACCCATAATTGATTTCACTTCAAAAGCAATCCTTGGAGTTGACCACTCCATGATTGCTCTAATCTTTTCTAGATCCACAAATATACTCTTCTAAGATGATGTGACCTAGATAATGACCTTTCTTCTAATAAAAGTCCCACTTTCTTAACTTGGCATACAATATGTGCCCTCTCGGTATTTTCAAAACAAGTTGCAAGTGCTACTCATGTCCCGCTTTCAATTTGGAATAAATCAATATGTCATCTAGGAACACAAGTACAAACGTGTCTAGATATTTATTGAGCACGATATTCATCAGATACATAAATGTAGTTGGTGCACTCGTTAGCCCCAATGGCACCACTATGAATTCATAGTGTTTGTAAGGTTATGAACATTGTCTTAAAGATATCCTCATCTTTAACCATAACATGGTACTATCCTAATTTCAAATCTATCTTGGAAAAATACATTTGCTCCTTGCATCTAGTCAAATAAATCATTTAGTCTTGGCAATAGATATTTATTCTTGATTGTTTCCATATTCAATTGCCTAGATAAATACACAACCTCAAGTTTCCATCCTTCGTCTTGACAAAGGGACTAGTGATCCCCATGAAGATACACTTGGCCTCACATTGACCTTATCAAACAATTCTTGCAATTGCATCTTTAGATCTAGCAATTTCAATGTAGTCATAAGGTATGGTGCTTTAGATATCGATTCAACGCCTAGAACAAGATCTTTTGCAAAATCAATTTCTCTTCTTGGAGGTCAATTCCTCTGGAGATACATCCCTAAACTCTTGCAAGATGGGAAAGTATTCAAGTGTATGTCCATCATTAGGTCCTAACATGTGCTACAAACAATTGGCAACCTTTCCTAAAGCACTTCTTCATTTGCATAGACAATATCTTCCTTATGGATATACGCCTAGAAATGCCTTGAATACATCCTATGATCCCCCATTCCTAGGGATAACTAAGGAGATGATGTCTTGAGGCCCTCAGGTTGCAGACATGGAGTACCGAGAGGCAGATGAACATGCAGGGGACCCTATCATACCACACATCACCATCCAATCGATGGCAGCAGCATCCACCACACCCAGCTTGGCCCATAGAGGAGGACATGTCATGCTTCATGAGGTAACAAGTCCAGTATCGTGGTAAGTGTCATTTTAATATTTGAAGCATTTGAAAATGTTGCAAAGGATCCTTTCTTGATTTTGAAAACATTTGCTTGGAAATTATGCTTTTTTCCCTATTTCACCTTGGTGAGTGTCATGGTTTCCTAGTAAGTGGCCACCCTCAGGGAAAGGGTTGCTACTGGGGGGTCTCCTTGAAGGGTCATCGTACCATTCCCGCTCATATTTGCCGCTTTCCATTACTTCTTTCCCTCTGTTTCCCCATCTTTTAGGTTTTCGGGCTTATTGACCCAAGAAGGGTATGTACCTCATTTCATGGGAAGAAGGGGCCACTAGGCTTAGAGGTGTGCTGGAAAAAACATCGTGCAATAAAATCTCGCCCTGGGCTGTCGAGAGCAATGAAACACCTCTCAAAAACATGAGGGACCCATAAAATAAATAACTAATTAATCAATGATGCTTTCTAAGGTAGAGCGTATGTGGGCTATGCATTTCCTTTTTAGTGCCCCTTATTGTCTTCAACTTGGAAAAGCATGCAAACCAAAGTAGAGAGTACATGGGCTATGCATTTCCTTTTTAGTGCCCTTTACTGTCTTCAACTTGGAAACACATGCAAAATGAATGGCTAATAAAGGGCTTGGAAAAATATGCTTTAAAAACAAAAAGAGGAAAAAGATGTGGCTAGCCCTGAACAAAGGCACCCATAAATGAGACAATACGAGCCCTTGTATGTGATGAAACCCCATACCTAGAAGTCTAACCCCATCCACCTCACATTCACTACATAACCTAGAAAGGATTTTCCTTGGAAACATCCCCTACTTCAAGAATTGGTTCACCCAATAGGGCATTATGACACCCCTCCCATATCTAAATTTGGCAAGTTGTATAAGGTCTTTAAGCATTTGTTTATTTTGAAAAGGGGGGATTTTATGCACATGTTTGGGTGGTTCTTTTATTAGATATGGCTTACTTGGCATGATACTTGTGACTTGTGGACCCTTGGAGGGCGTACTTGTTTGTCTTTGCGGGTCCTTGCCAGGTGAAAGCTTGATCGTGGAGGCACAAGGTTGCTTGGACCTTCATTGGGGCATGAAGCCCACAAGTTGGATGATGTGCCCCCTCTTCTTGGACACATGGGAAGGGGAACGTTGCCTTTGGAGGCACTTAGACACCATGAGACAATTATTCTCCAACCACTTGCTCCCAAACGTTGGCCTTGGAAGGCCTAAAACGTCACACCTTATGCCCTAGATGTCACATGGGCTTAGGGTTTTGATGGGGTTTCTCATGGTTGATGATGATGTGGCTTGGTTCGCTGGAGAGAGAGACACTTGGCACATGCTAGAGCACTTGGTGGCATGATTTATGGCCTTTGAAGGTCCAACGTTCTTCATCAAAGGCTCAACGTCTCTCCTAGAGGCCCTGCGTCACCCTTTAGGGCATGACGTTACCCCTAAAAGGGGATTTTCTTTTTGTAAATTTGAATTTTAAGATGTAAAAGGACAAATAGGGAGGTCGACCTCTCTAATTTGATGTTGACTTTTCAAAAAGTGGACAAAAGGGTTTTAGGTGACCTCATATAAATAGAGGTCACCCCTTTGTCATTTGGATCATAACTCACTTGAGAATTACATACTTGATGAATGAAATTTTCGCCCTACTTGGGCATTTTGCTCTATCTCTCTTTCTTGTGCTATTTGGATGCCAGTGCTTGTCTTTTGGTGAAGGAAGCTAAGGCGCTATCTCTTGGATGCTTGTTCTTGGTAATTTTGGTGGAATATGCTTGATAAGAAAGGGTTTCTTCATGTTTTTTCCTGGAATTGGTAAGGAATCTCTGCATTAATTGTGTTTTTCTTCTTGTTTCAAGCTAAATTTGTCTAAACCCTTGGAGGAGTATAAAGGCATACACCCTCCATCAAGTCTACTTTGTTATCATTGAATAAGCTACTTTGCAAAGGTTGCTAGGAGTAAAAAGGCTTACACCCTCCTAGATTTACCTTGCTAGTTTTGTTTGCTCTAGGGAGTAAAAAGGCTTACACCCCTAGAGAAGTAACACGAATAGCTTTTTACACAAGAGACTCCATAACCCAATTGATTTGGCACTAGTCTAATTTGCATTGGAGATATAAAATCATTGCATTGGTATGTGAATTGTTGAGATATTGCAATTGTCTAAGTTGGAATTGATTCTATATGTTATAAGCATTATTTTGCCCTAAGGGCATCTTCTTTAGCCAAGTAGTTCTCTTTGTTGTTACAAATTAATACTACAGCCATTAGGGCTGCAGAAAACATATCTTCTTTCAATATTTGCTCACTATTCGACCATTGAAATTCACTTGTAAACCTTGGTAATTGTTCTACTAGTTATTGGCTAATTTTTGGGTGGTTTACTTGCTGATTTTTGTGGCTATATCTTGCCGTTTTAGCAATTGTTTGTTACAGCCACTAGGTTGTCATAATAACTCGTTGATAACACATAATAAACAGCCCTTGAAGCCACCAAAGTCTTGCTTTAAACATTGGAAGTTTGACTAGCCATTGCTAGTTTTATTTCTGATATCTTGTATTAGATTTTGGGTGGTTAAATTTGCAGCTATTGTTATCATTTGTTGTTGATATATATATATATATATATATATATATATATATATATATATATATATATATATACTGATGCAATTTGGGACAGCAAGGCTTCTTGCTTGATCCCCATTGGTTTAAGGCTTGTATATCTATCATTTGTCTTGTTTCAGGCAGGGCTAACATTGTTTTGCAGGTACATAACACTTGGCAACCATTTGTCCTTTCACGAGACTCATCTTCAAGCCTTTCATCATCTCCAAACTTGACCTTTAGGGGTGTTCATCATCATCTCACTTTCCATCTCAACCCCCCTACGGTCACCCGGATTCCCCCCTTGTGGTGATTTCATCATCACTAAAGCGAGAGGAGTGTCTATCTAAGGTGACAGTGGGTAGGTACTCCCGTAGTTATCCCACCTTTGTGACATGGGTTGGGCTTTTCCCAAGCTACAGATCATGTGATAACACATCCCACATTCCCTTCATCATCAATGTAATCTAAACTCTTGCTATGGCAGTCAAACCTTGACTCTATGTGGCTCCAATAAATCCATATCAATCAATACATCATAAGACCCAAGAGGAAACACATTCAAGTCCATATGATTCATAAGTCCATTCAAATTCAAAGGACAAATTTTTACTAATTCTCTAATAAACCTCTTTGTGTTAGTCACCAATTGGACTATGTGCAACTTGCAATGCTTATCCTTCTTAAGATTACAACTTTCAACTATTTTAGGAGCTATATAACTGACTAACCCCAAGGTTAATCAAAATAGAAATAGATTGATTCTCAATTTTACCTAGAATCCATACCGTGGTTAAAGAGGCATAAATCCTTCACACACAAACCATATATCCTATGGTAGATGCTTCTTGTACATTGCAAACTCCCTTATCATTTCCCTGCCTCTTTAAACAATTTGTAGCACAATGACCTTCTCCAAATAAAAACACTATATAATCATTTCCTTTCTCTCGATTGTGCCCACAGCATGAGTTTTGTTCTATGATGGCAAAATAACCTGAGTTTTATTCTATGATGGCAGAATAACCTATGGAGTGCTCTAACTACCTCTAAAGATGGAAGGTTTAAACTTTATACCCCTTTTGTCTTTTTTCTCGTTTTTCTCTCTTCCTATCTTTTCACTTGTGAAAATATGATTTGTCTCTCGATCAACCTTCACAATAATTGGTTTTCCTCACAAACTCTTCCAAGGTCTCTGGTTCTCAATAAATGCCAATGGCGTCTCAACATTCAACTAAAGGGCTAATGAATAAGAGCAAACATATATACAACAACTATGTCCCAAATCCAATCATGGAAGTGGATCAACAACTCAATTGCTTACGCATAGGTATGGGATGAAGTGATAGCAATGGGAGTAGGGTTAATGGGGAGAAACAAGAACCAACTCCAGAACTTGCAAACTTCGAAAACCTTTGCAAAAAGATCAGAAATAATATTTATAGACTTTGTATCGGAAACAAGAGGTATCGTCTTGCCAAGGTGTACTTAGTCAAGTCATGCATGGAGTTCTCCAAATGACATGTGTCCCCAACGCTCACCCTCTCACTTGCCCTCATTGTCACATGTTGATTCTTAACCCCTCCTCATCCACATGATTCATCTTACATTATTATTTATATCATGTACTTGCCTCACTCATGAGGTGTTAGTTTAACAAAACAAATGTATATATACATATATATATATACAAAACAAATATATATGTATATATATGTTTCGATAGCCAACATGGCTATTAATGATAAATAGTGGGGTCTTGGCCTTGGGCCCTCACCGAGAACTTACACTTACACAACCTAATATACACATTATTTACAACATTGACTTATGATGATTGCATATTTCCATGTGTACAAATAGACCCACATCCATAGGGTTGCTTGAAAAGGGTATTACAACCTACCCTCTCTTCGAGGCACGTAGAGGTGGACTAAAGAGATTTTATTAGTTAATCCCCTCTTTTGAGTGACTTTGTTGAATCCTGTAAGATCCCCTTCTGGATGCTGATATGTTTTGTGATGTTTACTACTGATATGTTTGTACAACCTACCCTCTCTTCAAGACACATAGAGGTGGACTAAAGGGATTTTATTAGTTAATCCCCTCTTTTGAGTGACTTTGTTGAATCCTGTAAGATCCCCTTCTGGATGCTTATATGTTTTGTGATGTTTACTGCTGATACGTTTGTGTTTATTTGGTTCAGGACTTTTGTCAAACGGTTCACAACAGTTCCACCCTCTTGGACTGCTGATAGGTTTATTTGTTTACTGTTGTTTTGTTTGTGTTTAACAAATTTCAGATCTCTCCTTTTAACAACTTCACACAGAACCACAATGGATATGGCACATAAAAGGAGGGTTTTATTGGATTTAAATACCAATAAACAACAAATACATTTACTGTAGATGATCACAATCTCATTCAAATTGCCCAAACAGAAATAAAGCTCAACAATGGAACCAGATCTATTTCCTATATTTTGACATGTAGACAGTCAATCTTTGGGTAGCAGCAAATACACCGGATCTGCCCCTTTGACACACCATAACCAGCAAATGAGTACAGCAGTGAATGTACAGGAGCGCCCTCTTATGTAGATATCCATATTTGTGCATCAAAAATGTATTGGAACAGCCCCTTTTCTCCACAGCAGGAACAGCCTCTTCGGCTCTGTAAATAAGCTTGTTGTAGCAACAAATTGAACACAAGATCAACCCTTTTTGAAGCACCCGGATCAGCAGCTGATGGCACGAATTGTTGAAGGGAATAGCTGGGAGTGATGACAGCTAGATCTGCCCCAAAACAGCCTCCTTTAAAACCCACAATCTGCAATATAGGTGATACAACCTCCCTTGAGCCCCCACAACCTGATAAATAAGGGATGCGGCCCTCTTCTGGAAGTCCACGGCTACTAGGAATGATACGACCCTCCTTATGGCAGTCCCAAGAACTGCAAGTATGGTATAACCTTCTTAAAATTCCACAAATTCCTTCTCAAACACACAACTTTGACAAATTGGTGAAACTTTCTCTTCCACAGTGAAATCCAATGAGAGACCTGTGTGATCTCTCCCTCTGACCAGCTAGGATGGATTCGTTTCACCACCGAAACCAATCTGCTCAAGGGTTTGTAGTCCCAAAGCCAAAAACTTCAAGAGCTCTCCAAATTGATTTTGATAAAATGATCATGAATAATGAGAAAATGAGCTCCAATCTCTCTTTTATGATTATCCCCTTTTTACATTTTTCGCTCAATTAAATAATTATAAAGTGACTTTATAATATATATTTTAATATTTTCCCCCCAAAATCACTTAATAACACCCTTTTTATTTAATTACTCAATATCACATTTAATTTTGATTTTTTCGCCTAAGTGACATTAAATAATTAAATTAATTAATTCTTTTTTTCACTGACTATAGCCTACGGGAATTAAATAGGTTACTAAGTCGTCCTCCTCGAGTGATCACTCCGAAAGGGACATTACAAATCCTTGTGAGGAGGATGTTTCAAAGAGTGCCCCATATCACTAGAACCATTATAAACAAAAAAAAATATTTTTATTTTTTGTGGAAATGTTGCTTACAATTGTCCTTTGGCTAAGTGACCGCACTATGAGAGGCATTCTATGCCATCAAAATCACCCAAGACTTGCACCTGCCCTCATCTGCACCCACTGAAGAGGTTTTGAACCCAGGTCTCAGCGTTAATACAAGTTCAATCACCTCACAACTTGCTGCTAGACCACATACACCAGCGGGCTTTATGAGCAAAATTGTAAATAAAATAACCATGATAATTAAAAGCACCCAATATAGATCTCCCAAACTACAGTGGGAACATCGGAGTTTAATAACCACAGTTATTTTTGAACCCTGAGCTTCACCAGATTAAAATCAAAATAGACCAAAAAAAAAAAAGCAAGAAGGAAAGAGAACTAAATTTTTTCATAAATGTTACCAAAATGGCCTGGTCTTTTCTCTTTTTTTTCTAAGAGGCAATCCGCACCAAGCCTAATGCGAATAGCAGCTTTGGCCCCTAACCAATATCATCGTTGCCCCCAGCTCCAAAAACGTTGAAAACGGCAAAATGAAATCCAATGAAATTGAAGTGAATATTACTCATTGGAAACTCCAACCATATCATATATTTAACTGTCCAGAAGCAATGTGCTTGCAAGAATTTTAGATAATGAATAAATAAAAGTTAAAATTAAAAGGGGTACCTGCTGGCATCGGCAATGGGAGAAATTCCTGATAAAGTGCGGTTAAGAAGCACAGCAACCAGGGACAAGCCGCCCACGTATATGGGTGAGGTTCGAATCACATTGTCATTCTTGTATATCCATTCTTGTACGAAATCCTTCTTTGGAGTTGGTCCTCTGTATTTGTTGTATTCGGCCTTGACAGCAATCCCCACATGAAAAACAATTAAAGAATAGAATCGTTAAATAATGAAATTGGATATTGTGGAAAATATACATACCTTGATTTTGGCTCTGGCAAAAATGGCAGAACATGGTGTGTTTAAAGTTGCTGCACAGAGAAACAGAGGGCTAACTGCAGAGCGAAGAAGGACAAATGGACAGTGAGAAATCAACATACTTCCTCCACTGATCCTCATCGTCATCTATTAAGCATGCGTATGTTGTATGTAATAAAAAGAATTTCAGTGAGCATCGTATAATAAGGCCGCCAGGGGCTTTTGCATTTACCCAGCCTTCAAAAACTCATGGAGGTTCACTTGAATCCAGAAGCAAGTCTTATAAGAAGAAGCCTACGGTTAAATAGCGAAGAAGCCTTGTTGTGGTGACATGCTATGTCTGATCAATCTTCCTGTAAGAAGTAAAAGTTTGCAACAACCCTATCCAACAGACGATGACCGTCCGTGATCTTTGTTTCAAAACTATGTGGTTGCCTATAATATGTGCAAAGTGAAAAAGACTCATTTTGTCCAGCGCTTCATAAAGGTATGTTAACAAAGTAGGCTTCTCGTACATCTCTTTTTGGGTCCATAAACAATGTAATTGCTATAACATTTGTTGTTAAATCTATTTACTATATGATGATTTATGATGGTCTCTCTACAAATAGACACGATCAAAGAT
>ML778785.1:561329-607390 GCA_009831015.1 Picea engelmannii
TCATCCCTTCTTTCATGGCACTTGCCTTCTTCCTCTTGTATTGAGTTTGATCCCTTCTTTGTTTGTCTCTGCAACTGATTTAAGCTCTACAACACTCGAGCATTTATCTGACTTTGCTCTCTCATAAGTCTCTCGTTGTCTTCTTTGTAGCTCTACACTTCCATCTCCAGGCTCCTTATTGTTTCTATTAATGTTTCTTGTTCTCCTTTTACTTTGCGTCCATTGGAATCTGTCTCTACATTACCAACTATGGTATTCTGGACTTCGGTCTCCTTATCCTGACTAGAGGCTCCCTCGCCTTCTTCCATTTTCTCAATACACATCCTAATCTGACGTGCTTAAGCCCCTTAATTCTGCAAAATGTGCAAGCGACCATTTTGTTATAATTATGCATATGATAAACAAAATTGCCAAACCATGCTACAGGTCTCTCTTTTTTTTTTCATGGATTTCATATCCCCATTCTCCGAAAATAACAGTGTCTTGTTATCCTTGGTTGACACAAAATTTCATCCTGCACATGCGCTTCCTTCAAACCACCCTCCTAGGTGACCACGACTAGAAACCGTGGCTAAATCCTTCCTTAGCACCTTTCTGTCTCGAAGACCACCAATTCGACCCTTATCCCTCCTTCCCTTAGCTCCCAATCTGCATATGACCATGACCATGACCCGATGATTTGTTGAAAAAGCGCTTGTCTAGAGCTTCGGGACTTCAGAACTTTCAGCCAGGACTGGATCAACGGTCCTTGTCCTCTTTCACAATCAATGCTCGAGATCCACTTCGAGACTCCTCGCTTTGGGAGTCTCAACTTTACTCGCTTGCCTCCTCCTAGAACACTTTTACCCAGAGTTCATGATCTGTCAACGGGTGTCCTCCCGCAGATCAACGACTGTGAATTGCTTCGGCTCTTTGGGCTTCGAAATTTCCAAAATTCCCTCCTGCACTTTCTCCCAGAGTGCTTTCACCCGAACTCTATGATCCTTCGACGTGTGTCTTCTGGAATCAACGGTCGATATGTACTCCAACCTCCGGGCCTTTGGGAGTTTTCGACCCAACTCAAATTGTCACATCTTTCCCCTTTGGAGTGCCCAGTCTCTGAACTGCACGATTTGTCGCCACGTGGTGAAATGTTGGAAGTGGACACGTGGCCCAATCAGGCAGGTGACACATGTCACGTCCTATCTGACGTTTCAATCATCTGCATGCTCAAAACTTACTAACACATGGCACACATTCCATGTGTCCACATCATCCCAGGTGACGTCCGCAAGCCACGTCACTCCAGAATTCTGGGGTCCACATCACCTCCAGGTGATGTCATCGTGCCCCATCACTTCGGCCCTTCGAGCTTCTGAACTTCGGGAATTTTAACACTAACACACTTCCAATTCTCTCGAGCTCCGAATTCTCGAACTAGCCAATCTATCGCCATGTGTCCTCCTAGATCAGACGACTAAGATTCACTTCGGGTCTTCATCCAGAGTCCACAGATCCGTACCGCATGTCCTCCTTAATATGACGGTGGAGGCTTATTTTGGGTCTTCGGACTTTGGAAATCTCAGATTTCAAAACCTATCTGGCCCCATTGGATTTTATCCGAAGCCCTGGATCTGGTGACGTGTGGCCCTCGACAGATCGACGATTGAGATCATTTCAGGTCTTCGAGTATCGGAGATCTCAAACCTCAACTGAAAATCTCTCGAATAGATTCCTTCGAAGTTACTAATCTGCTGACACGTACCTCTTGGTGATTGACGGTCAGGATCTACTTCGGACGATCTGACAATCAACGTTTACTTCGAGTCTTTGGCTCTCCAGGCTTAGGGAGTCTCAAATCTCAACTTCTCCTCACTTCCTCTTTCCTAGAGTGCTTTCACCCAGAGCACACGATCGGTTGACGCGTGTCCTCCTACAGATTGATGGTCCCCGACTACTTCTACTCTTCAGAGGTTCATCTCTCGAGTACCAACATGTCACATCACTGCATGCCTTTCAAATTGTGAGGGCATGCATCGACGGTTTGGAGTAACCCTCTTTTTTCCCCACAATTCTCCTGATGTTGACACGTAACCCCTTAGTGAAATTGTGGTTTGGACTGCGGGACTGCCTTGGGAAATTATCTCCCGTGCAACTTGGTTCCCCGCAATGCCTCATGTTTGTTGATCTCACTCTCCAATGGAATCTGATGGTTGTGACCTTAACCCTTGCTTCCTTTACATAGGACGACCCTTTTTCACCTGTCCTCCAATCCAATGATCTCAGATCTCTCCTAATACTACAGTGGTGATCGCTCCTGAATTCGAAGGGGATGGTCATGATCCTTCGAACCCCTTACACGAGTCTCTGACGTTCTATCTCCTGCGTAGATTCTGCAGCGCCATTCCTCCTAAGCTTTCCAACTTCACGGTCAGAGTTCAATCTTGACCATGAGACTCTGACCAACAGACCCAGCCTGGTGTTTCAACCAAAAGCTCTGATACCAATCTGTAACATCCCCAACCACCCATAGGCCGGGGGATGCTACCTTCAAGCCATCCCTTGTACTTCTTTCTATTACCGATACCTTTTTAAAATTTAAGGATGCATAAAAGAAAAGACTTTAACGACATGCACAATAGAAATCAACAAGCATACATAGTCTAAAGATTCAATTAAACGATAATTAAATATAAAACGAAAAATACATTCATATACATGTAAAGGATACCATAACAGAGAGAAATTATCTTTATGAAATATGACACCAATTGGTTGCAGACCAAGAACGTTTCACCCAATTGTAGACACCACTGCTCCAAATCTCAACAACAATGTCACCCTCGAGCCAGGGCTATGAATCCACAAGGACGGTTCCATAGTGTACTTGGGTTCTCAAACTAGTCACCTCTCAGGTTCTCAAAGGTTTCCCAACACCCACAACAATCCAAAGTACCCAACTCTCTTCTACCCAGCCTGTACCGCCCCAAGAGAATGGACCACCACCCTTCTCTGCCATGCAGTCCCTCAGACAATCCTTCTCCTTATTTTCCAGGGCCTCCAGCACAGCTGGTCCAGAATCTCAATGCTGGAACTCTCAGGACTCATAGTTGTGAGAAAAATAGGGCACAGGCCAATGCATCTCAGACATACAGGCCCCAGGTCATGGTTGGATTGCACTAGCGACCACTACAACCAACTATCTCATGGCTAATTCTTCAGCAGTTCGACTCCCTTTCCCAAGCCAAGACGCAGATGAGGATGGGTCAATGAACTGGTAAGTGGGTGCTTGAAAGTGCGTGCATGGGAGTGCGTGAGGGAAAAATGAATGAATGCACAGGGAATCAGCGAACAAGCCATCAGTCAAACCCCCCCATCAGACCAGAGGCAGGTTTAAGTAACTTCGTGGGGGAAATCAAGAACCTCTCGACCTTCCCGAAGAAGCTCACGTAACGGATCCCCTCCCTTAGACAAAAAGGGTAATTAGAATATGAATACACACTTATCCCCTCAAGCCCCTTCTCTTGTGGAATCATGGCCCCCTATAACTCTAGTCCTTGTTCGTCTAGCAGCCAACGATGTATTTATTATTAATAATGATCAAAACATTACATTTCTTGGGCATATTGGCCCGTTAATAATTGTTTGGGCACTCAGGCCTCTCAACATTGTAACAATACATTATTTAAAATGAGGGTTCGAAACCTGGGGTGTTACATATTCATTGGATGAGCTCAAAGATCTGAGAGGTAAAATTGCACATAGAAAATAAGACTGTTGCTCGAGTATTTTGTTTCACCATCAGAATTTGTGTGTAAATTTCAACAAGATGCAATGTGAGAAAATACACCAATTTGTAGAAAGAGACAAGCACTATTTGTTGTGTGCCTTCTTGAGGTAAGGTATAATGGGACAAGCTAAAATGAGGTAGTGTCATCTGGTAATGCATACCTTCTATTTCTCTCAAAAGATCAAAGTATGGTGTAATTTACTAATAGTCAGTAAATTCAGATTGCATAAATATTCTCAATAAGAATCAAATATTTTAAGGACCAAAATCCCTCCCATTGGGGAGGTGTGATCCAAATGGATCCTTAGAGACTTGATATGGAGAAGTTTATTTCTTTGCTTGTTTTGAGCATGAGCATCTTTGTGAATTTTAGTACTTGAAATCGATTACAATTCTTATGATGTTATTACATAACAACACACTTTGCAATGTCCTAGCATGGTGGGGGGCAATGAAACAATGGCGGAAGTGAATTAAGTAATTTTCCTATAGATTTCAACTTAGGAAAATAACTAAAAATGTGTTATATTTTTCAATTGACTTTATTGAGAACTTTTCTAAAGTTAAAAGTGAAATTACTTAAGTGGTGGTTCTTTTAATCTTGACCATTGATCTCAACGGGGGAGTGGGAGGAAATATTAGCCATCCATCTCATTTATATTAGGGTTCACTCACTCAACAAAGTATAAGGAGGTCGACTTAGCCATTTTGGATGCATTATTGAGTTTGTAGAGGACAGATTGAGTCGCAGAGGATTTGATCTAAGGATTGGGAGAAAGAGATTTGACAGGGAGACAAAGGATAACAAGATACAAGGATTCGACATACTTCCAGGGTAAGGCAAAGAAACATCCACTTCCACACAGATGTTCTGCCATTTCTCACATAGAGCTCACACATGATGTTGTACAGATAACGCAGAGGCACGTGTGAGGGTTCTTGCTGAGGTGATTTGGTTCTAGAGGTTGGGAAAAGGGTCATACCTCTTCCAAAAGGATTTACGTTGAGGTTTCTCTCAGTATTTGTTGAGGGAGAATTATTTGTAAGAGATTTCCATATTTCCTTTTGTTGAATAATAAAATCTCATTCATCTGATGCACTGGTTTTCCCACACTGGGTTTTTCCGGGGACATTTGTCCAAAGTATTTTTGTACATGTGATGTGATTGTTGTTGTCTTTTACTTTGAAAGTTCCTGATTATTTTATTCTGCTATGCGATTTATTTTTGTAAAGAAAAATAACTCTGAGTAATTAATTAATGACATTTTTCGGCTTTTGGTTAGACTGACATCTGGGTTTAGAAATTTACATGGTATCAAAGTGGGACTGTGAAAGAAGAAACACATGAGTAGATCGTGAATATCTGAGTGGATTGTGAAGATCCAGAAGCACAGAATCAAAACAACGTATTTGCTGCATATTTTTGTGTGCAGCGTATTTTTAGGAAATAACAGTGTAAGGTTTTACCAAGGCAACATTTTTCAGTATGGCCATGTCATTAAGGGTTGAATATCGTCTACAGGGAGCTCAGTATTATCCACATGGAAGGAGAGAATGAATTTAGTACTGGAGTTTAATGACGTACTTAACCATACATCGGTAACTACAATTGCTCCAATAGATGCAACAGAGTTGGTCGTCTTGAATAAGGGTGAGGATAAGGCAAAGAGCATTATATTGGATGGGATTAAGGATCATGTGATCCCACATCTATCAGGAAAGACTAACGCACAAGAAATGTGGAAGTCCTTGAGTGATATTTACCAAACAAGAACGACCAAGATGACCATGGGAGAAGGCATTGTTGCATATATTACCAAACTTACACAACTTAGAGACGATCTCACAACAGTTGGCGAGAATACCGAGGGTTCAGAGTTGGTGCATATTGCACTGGATCGCTTCTCAAATCCCTAGGATGTGTTTTTGCATGGAGTTGTAGCTAGGGAGAAACTCTCGGATTGACAACAAATTTGGGACAATGTTTTGCAAGAGGAGATCAGACTTGGTCAGTTTTGATCATCATCTTCACCATTTATTGTGGATGAAGAAGGCTTGGCTCTTGTAAGCAAGGGTAAAGGCAAGGAGAAGGAGAAGAAGTGTGGAAAGAAGAAGAACATTGACTTTTCAAAAGTCAAATGTTTCCAGTGTCACAAGTTAGGACATTTTGCCTCACAATGTCCTGAGAATAAGAAAGGGAACAAGCCACAGATGGAAGTATCTACAGTAGTGGATGAATTTTCCAAACACTTCGAGGAGGATTTTTTCTTCATAACTTGTATGTCTAGCACAAAAATCTCGCACATGTGGTTTGTGGAAAGTGAAGCATCTTGTCATATGACAGGGCACAAGGAGTTTTTCACTAGGATACAAGAGGGAGGTGTGAATTTGGTTATAGAGCTTGTAGATGACAAGTGCTATAAGGTGCAAGGGGTTGGCACAATCTCGTTTGGGAGGGAATTGGGTAAACCACTCTGGTTTTATAATGTACTATATGGTTCAAGGTTGAATAGGAACCTCATCTTGGTCTCTGCTCTTGAGGATAAAGGGTATGAGGTCAACTTTTGTAAGGGAAGGGTGTTTGTCAAGACAACAAGGTCAAGCAAGAAGATGAACATGATGATTGGGGTTTGATAAGAGAAGGTGTACAAACTACAATTTCATCCAGGGAGAGCATTGGTTAGTACAACCACACATATCGGTCAATTGTGGCATAGGAGGATGGCGCACTTGCAATTTGGTGCATTGGGGCACTTGAGAGAGGCAATCACTCGATTGATTAAGTTCACGATAGAGAGGAGTGAACCTTTCAAGGGTTGTGCAATGGGTAAATATGTCTAAAGACCATTTCCACCGAGCGAGCACATGTCCAAGGGAGTATTTGACTTGATACATTATGACGTATGTGGTCCGATGAGTGTGGAGTCAGTGAGTGGCTTCAAATACTTTGTTCTATTCATTGATGACTACTCCAAGAAGACCTGGATATACTTCTTGAAGGCTAAGGATGAAGTCTTCGACAAATTTTAGGAGTTCAGAGCTCTGGTTGAGAACTAGAATGGAAGGAAGATTCAGGTCTTGAGATATGACAACATGGGTGAGTACACCTCCAAGGAGTTTATGGATTATTTTGCAACAACATGGATCAAGAAGGAACTCACCGTTCCTTACAATCCTCAACAGAATGGAGTGGTCAAGAGAAAGAATAGGACCATAGTCAGAGCAACATGGGTGATGATACATGATCAGGGTTTGCCACTATTTTTATGGGCAGAGACTAGTCACACTACTGTTTATATTCATAATAGGAGTCCCCACACAATTTTGGGGAAGTTGACACCTGAGGAGGTATTTAAAAGTACCAGGTCGGATGTGAGTCACTTTTGTATCTGGGGCAACATATGTTACTGTCACGTCCCTTCAGAGAAAAGGATGAAGTTGGACCCCACAACAAACAAGGGGATTTTTGTTGGTTATAGCGAGGATTCCAAGGCCTACAAGATCTTTGTGCCAGCACACAAAATGATCATTGTGTGTAGGGATGTACAGTTCAAGGATGAGCATGCATTGAGGAGGTCGAGATATTTTCCATCACATTTAGAGGAAAAATAGGGACAAGACTTAGGGGTCAAGACAAAGGAAGCACAAGGTTAGAGTACAGGATCATAGTAGCAGACATAGGGTACCAAATCGGGTACAAGTGTTCAGAGAGAGACTTTTGGACATGATCATCAGGAGTTAGGTGAGGAGGAGAAGCAATGTGATGCAGTTCCAGAAGAACAAGGTACTAGGCCACGACCTAAGTGGTTTAAGTCCACAATCAGTGATTCTAGGTTGGCAGGGCTTCCAAAGAGAGACTTCAGACAAAGTAAACCACCAAAGAGACTTAGGTATGTGGCATTGATGGCACAACTTATTGATGCAGAGCCTTTCACATATGAACAAGTTGTACAACATGGAGTGTGGTAGGAGGCCATGATGGAGGAATATGCCTCCATTATGAAGAATGATGTATGGGAGGTGGTGCATGTTATCCTCATTTTGTGGATAACTAAGGAGATTATGTATCGAGGCCCTCATGTCGCAGATATGGAGTGTTGAGAGACTACATGACCAACAATACCCTTTTGAATAGATGGAAAACCAACTCACCACCATAGATGGTCACAGTTTTGCAGATGGATTCCACCACACCGGTTGGATTTTGGAAAGCAGTGGGCCTTGCTCCATGAGGTACAAGTTAGTATTATGGTGAGAGTCATTTCAATATTTAAGCCATTTGATTATGTTGTATCTTAGATTTCTCTAGATTTCATGATATGTGATTAGATATTATGCCTTTTTCCCTGCTTCACCTTGGTGGTTGACATTGTGCCCTAGTAAGTGGTTTTCTTTGGAGATGGGTTTCCTATTGGGAACTTCCTTAATGAGCCATCGTATCGTTCATGACCATACTTACCACTTTCCATCATTATTCCCATCCATTTCCTTATCGCTTGGGACTTTAGGATGTATTGACCCAAGAAGGGGTCGTCCCTCATTATATGGGAAGAAGGGGCTAAAGGCCCAGAGGGGTTGATGTTGGGTAAAAGTTAAAAGCCTTGTATAAACCTTCTAGATGCTTCACCCAGGGATCACCCAAGAAAGAAATGAAACGTTTATATTTGAATAAAGGGGACCCACAATATAATAAAAAATTCTTAAAAGGTTAGTTGAAGGATAGGGGTCTCATCACGAGCCGACCTATCACGTCCATAAATCTAGTGGTATGAAATTACCATCATTTGGTCACCAAACCAAGGTAATGTCTCTCAGTTGCATGGTTGAGAGAAAGGGGGTCTCATCACGAGTCAGGATTCTCATTTCCATTAGGTGTTTGTGGGTGACATTGCCATCACCTGGTCACCACACCAAGGTAGTGACCTTCAACCTCTCCTTATGCTATATTAAAATAAAATAAAGAAAGAAATATAAAAGGCAATTGATGGGCTTGGAAAAAGTGCATTGCGGACGAAGGTACCACACACCCTCTACAAAGGAACCCATGAATGAGACACTACAACCCCTTATATTCCATGAGCCCTATGCCCATTGAGTCTTTACCCCAACCACTTCATCCACTTTACATGGTTTAGAGAGGGATCTCTTGGAAACTCTCCTTGACWTAGGGCAAGATCTACCCAATATGACACCTTGTTAACCCTCCCATAATCAAGCTTGACAAGTCCCATAGTGTCTTTGAGATATTAATTGTTTGAMATAGTGATCTTTGATGCACATGCTTATATGGATTATTTATTGATTGGATTCGCTTATCATGATGTTATGACTTGAGATCCTTGAAGGGTGTTTTCAGTTGTCTTTGGAGGACCTAGTTGGTGGAMAATTTTGGGAGAACAAKCCTAGCTTGGGCTTCCATGGGGTTACAAGCCCATAGGTTGGATGTCAAGGGCCTACATGCYAGATGAGAGAGATCAGACTTGGATGGCCTTGATGATAACTTGGACAGCCTAGCCCACCCCTTACTTGCCAAACAATTTTCCCAGGAGGGGAAAAATGTTCTACTTTTGAGCTTGACATCATGCTTTGGGGGACTAGGGCATGGTGGTGAGGTTCCACTCTTTTGACACATGGATGTTTGAGGAGGAGAAGGGTCTTCACCATGATGATAGTGCTTAGATGCTTGACATGTGGCCTTTGAAGGCCTATCCATGCTTCTCCAACACCAACGACTTACTCAAAGTGGAAAAACATCCCCTAAATGGGTGACGTCCTCCTAAATTAGGATTTAATTTGTGCAAAAAGTGAAATTTGAATTGAATTGTTTAATATTACTTTGTTAAGGGGGAAAGATTAGGGTTGTTTACGCCTAATCTTTTGTTTTACTCCTTAATTTGTGGACAAACTATGTTAGCTACATTTTGTATAAATAGAGATCATTAGATCTCATTTTAAACATAACTCTCCCTCTTGTGAGAGGACATGGTCTGAAATTTTTGGCCCCCTTGGCTCTTTTCATCTCTTGTGCACTTGTTTATGGATCTCTGTTGGTGAAAGGCTGATGGAAGTCCAGCACTAGCCTTGGATGATTCTTTTCTAGCTCTTATGGTGGATTGTCTTAACATTTCTCTTGATCTTGGTATGGTTTTTAATATCTTGCTATCATTTTATTCGAGTCAAGTATTGTTATGCTAGGATCTAGGTGGGAATTATAAGGGCATACACCCCCACCATAGTCTTCACCATTTTATTTGCTTCATCTCATTAATTACACTAGGGTTTTCTAAGAGAAGTATAAGGGCATACACCCGCTTAGCTTAAACCCTAGCCTAGAGAAACTTGCCTTGGGAAGTAAAAGGGATTACACCCCCAAGGAGGTAGGTTATATAATATATTTTTATTTGACTCCATTAACCCAATAGTAAAGGCACTAGTCATACTTTTTTTGCATTGGAGATATAAAATCATTGCCTTGGGAAACACAATTTTCGGTCTTTTGAAAGGTTTCTTGCTTGAAGTTGGTTTGCCTAATTGAGAGGACTCTTCCCGTACCATCTCTCCCACTAATTCTTGATGCTGTTATAGAATTACATCTTCAGCCATTAGGGCTGCATAAACCCTAACTTGCTTGCTTTAACAACTCTCTTATCAACCATTGGATTTTGCTCAAAGTTTGCACACTTACTCTCCTTGGCCTAGCACACTTTTTGGCAAAGTTTGAAGGGATTTCAGCGGTTGATTTTCTTGCTGTAATACATTGAATGTTACAGATATAATTCTGATATAATTTGTTGCATACAAGTGTTTACAACAACCTTATCTTTTGTGCTAGAATATTGGCTTTTCATCTTGAGTTTAGCTAGTCTTTCTCTTGTATTTTCTACTTGATCTCTAGCACTTATTGAGCAGCTTCTAGTACCATTTACTTGTTGATATATATTGTTATCTATTGCTGAAAATTAGGGACAGAAAGCTTAACTTTATGATCCAACTAACATCTATCATTGCAAGGTGTGTTTTCTTGTGTCTCAGGCAGGTACAACCATCTGGAGAAGTACTATATCTATGGGGTAGCCATTACTTGACTTGCAAGGCATCTCTTCCTACCTTTCATTCCATTTATAATTGACCTCTAGGGACTTCATTTCCACTTCCTTCCATATCCATCTCAATCCCCCTAGGGTCACCGAGATCTCCTCCCTAGAGTGACCTAGTCACCATTGAAGTGAGGGAACTACATCGAGGTGACATTGGGTGTAGGATTCCCAAAGTTGTAGCACTTGTTTCGTGGTTGGGTAGGGATTTTCCCAACCTAAAACTTGCACTATAACATTTTGGTGTTGTTGTCGGGGAGGATTTTGAATCCTCTTCTGAACCCTAACGATACTTTGGTAAGCTATCCCAAAGCCTTTCTCTTAGATTTCCTGGCGACTCCACCCAAGGGATGTTCCCTTTCCACCCTTCTTGATGAGCTCATCTGGAGACTCCACCTTCCCAAACCCACCTTTCCATTTTTCTCCCTTTCCATCTTTTGACGAGCCTTTATCTCATCTAATGACTCTGTTGAGGTGTCCTTTCAGTCAATGGAAATATGGCACCATGTGATGAACACCCATCCAAAAAAATTTATGCCTCGAAGAAGGAACTTTTACAGATGGAAAAGGAAAAGAATGTCAATAAAGTTGTTGAGGAAATGATGAATCTCATAAGAGAGTTGTTTTCTTCCCTTGATGATGATGAAGTGTTCCTAGAATAGAAACATGAAGAAATTCATCAAGAAGAGAACACGATGAGTTGTGACCCTTTTAAAGACCTTGATGATGCTTTATTATGTGACCTTGAAAGTGAAGAAGTATCAGAGGAAACCTTGGATATGACAGATCCCTTTGAAGAAAAGCAAGCAAAGAACTATGCACTCAGAATCAAGCCTCTTGTGATGAAGAGGCGATAGAGGGGCTTGTCTATAAAAATAAAGAATTATTATGATGAAGCACAACATATTGAGGCACTGCTATCTTTGATCCCGCTTAATGAAGGCAAGATTGTCCAACCTTGTTCACCTCCTAATGTTGAAGAAGCGATCAATCTCGATGATGAAGAATTTGAAGGTCCAGTTGAAGATGTCCATGCCTCTGCTCCTCCTGCACATAAAGATGAAAGGATGGTCATTTTCAATCATATTGATGTTCTTATGAAAGTACCCTTCGATATGTTTGATGGGCCTATAGACACTTTCATACAAACTGGAAGACGTAGATGGCATCTTAGTTGTCTCAAATTTGATAGAAACCCCATTTATGACATTGAGGGTAGCTCTCAGGAAGAGGGGGGGTCATCATCATAGGAGTGGTCCTCATACATATCTAATTTAGATGTTTGGTTTCCTGGTGATGATATGGTTACAGATTTGTTCCGCCCCTTCGAGGATGACTTGTCACAACATACTCAGAGTGATATTTAGTTACCCTTTGGTAAATACCCTTTTGAGGGTGCATATTTGTTTTATGAGGACTTCCAATCGTTGTGCTTGGATTTTGAGGAATACCAGGACGTGGCCACTTAAGATCAGTCATAGGTTCATTCTTCAAAGAAGAAGTATTTTCATATTGGAGATTTCCATGGATATTCACAAGGGAAGAGGTGGTGTTTTTCTACACCTGAGACTGTTCCTTACCTCTTACCCTCTTCTCCAAGAGACCATGCAGTATTCTTCCGATCTCTCATTTCATCTCAGTCCTCAACAAGAAGTGATTCTTTGTGCATGGATGAAGATGAACCTTCGTCTACATATAGTAGCCCCCTTCAGAGATGGATTAATCAGTCTTGTGGCTACACTTTTAGGTGAGATGATCAGGCTGATGGTTTCTCTTTCCAGCATGATTTCCTCCCTCCCATCCATCTTCATGAGTTTTATTTCATGATCGATTATATGTGTGCTTATACTCATTATGTGCTTAACTCATCTTTGTTGTATGATATGATTAAGCACAGGGGGGGATGCTTTGATGAGATGATCAAATGGTTGCACTGGTTGTATGACTTCACCTGACATCATCCAACACGTGATCTTCAGGGCCCCAAGGCCCCAGGTAAGTAGGTAAGCCATTTTGATTCCCTACATTTTCCACCTTGATTTCTCATACTAGTTTAGAGGCATTTCATTTTCATTTTACTCTACTTTCATATTGATTTCATGCTTAGTTTAGATTTTTTTTGAAAAAATGTCAAAATTTTCTTTGTCTAGCTTAGTTGTTTTGGATTATGATCATATGAGAACAAGGATGAGTAGGCCATATTTCACTTGACATTTTGATGTTTCCTTGCAGGTACAGGTCTACCGGGAGATGTTGCGGTTCTCATGCACTCTACGACGAGCACATGTCCCAAAGTAGGAGCCAGATGTTATCCCCATTTTGTGGATAACTAAGGAGATTATGTCTTGAGGCCCTCAAGTTGCAGATATGGAGTGTCAAGAGACTACATGACCAAAAATACCCTTTTGTACAGATGGAAAACCAACTCACCACCATAGATGGTCACAATTTTGCAGATGGCATCCACCACACCAGCTGGCTTCCAGAAAGCAGTGGGCCTTACTCCATGAGGTAGAAGTCAGTATTACGGTGAGATTCATTTCAATATTTAAGCCATTTGATTATGTTGTATCTTATATTTCTCTAGATTTCATGATATGTGCTTGGACATTATGCCTTTTTCCCTGCTTCACCTTGGTGGTTGGCATTGTGCCCTAGTAAGTGATTTTCCTTGGGGATGGGTTTGCTACTGGGAACTCCCTTAATGATCCATCATATTCTTCCCGACCATACTTACCACTTTCCATCAATATTCCCCTCCATTTCCTTATCTCTTGGGATTTTAGGGTGTATTTACCCAAGAAGGGGTTGTCCCTCATTCTACGAGAAGAAGGGGATAAAGGCCCAAAGGGGTTGATGTTGGGTAAAAGTTAAGAGCCTTGTATAAACCTTCTAGATGCTTCACCCAGGGATCACCCAAGAAAGCAATGAAACACTTATCTTTGAATAAAGGGGACCCACAATATAATAAAGAATGCTTAAAAGATCACGAGCCAATCTTTGAATCACGAGCCAACCTTCTCATTTCCATTAGGTGTTTGTGGGTGACATTGCCATCACCTGGTCACCATGCCAGAGAAGTGACCTTCAACCTCTCCTTATGCTATATTAAAATAAAATAAATAAATAAATATAAAAGGAAAATGATGGGCTTGGAAAAAGTGCATTGCGGACAAAGGTACCACACACCCTCTACAAAGGCACCCATGAATGATACACTACGACCCCTTATATGTCATGAGCCCTATGCCCATTGAGTCTTGACCCAAACCACTTCATCCACTTTACATGGTTTAGAGAGGGATCTCTTGGAAACTCTCCTTGACTTAGGGAAATATCTACCCAATAGGACACCTCGTCAACCCTCCCATATTCAAGCTTGACAAGTCGCATAGTGTATTTGAGTTGTTAATTGTTTGATATAATGATCTTTAATGCACGTGCTTAGATGGATTAATTATTGATTGGATTCACTTATCATGATGTTATGACTTGAGATCCTTGGAGGGCGTGTTCATTTGTCTTTGCAGAACCTACTTGGTGGAATATTTTGGAAGAACAAGCCTAGCTTGGGCTTCCATGGGGATACAAGCCCATAGGTTGGATGTCAAGGGCCTACATGCCATATGAGAGAGATCAGAATTGAATGACCTTGATGATGACTTGGACAACCTAGCCCATCCCTTACTTGCCAARTGATTTTCCTAGGAGGGGAAAAACGTTCTACTTTTGAGCTTSACGTCATGCTTTGGGGRGCTAGGGYATGGTGGTGAGGTGCCACTCTTTTGACGCATGGATGTTTGAGGAGGATAAGGGTCTTCACATAATGAGAGTGATTAGATGCTTGAAATATGGCCTTTGRAGGCCTATCCATGCTTCTCAAACACCGACGACTTCCTCAAAGTGGCAAAACGTCCCCTAAAGGGGTGACGTATGTTGGGTATATGTTATATTATTTGCATGTGTGTGTGTGGGCGTGTCAGGTTTGACAATTGTGTCTGAMAATCCCTCTAGTAGTGCTCTTTGTGTCATGTGCGCAACGCCCCGATTTTTTTTGGGGGGGGCGGTTTTTTGCTATTTTTAGCGGTTTTCTAAATTAATCTCGGATTAAGGGATTAGGGTTTTGGTATCTAAGGAATACCTAAAAACATTGTATATATTGTATGGTGAATGGTGAAATTAATATAATGAAGAGTTGAAAGGTTTTCCCCGATTGAGGGTTTCCGGTATAAATCTTTGTGTACTATGTGTATGAGCCATTGATTAATTTATGTTTTGCTTAAGAATCTATATGAATTGATTTACTTTACAGGTTTAAAACTTACAACGTCCTCCTAAATTAGGGTTTAATTTGTGCATAAAGTGAAATTGAAGTGAATTGTTTAATATTACTTTTTTAAGGGGGCAAGATTAGGGTTGTTGACCCTTAATCTTGTGTTTTACTCCTTAATTTGTGGACAATCTATGTTAGCTACATTTTGTATAAATAGAGATCATTAGATCTCATTTTAAACATAACTCTTCATCTTGTGAGAGAACTTGGTCTGAAATTTTCGTCACCTAGGCACTTTTCATCTCTTGTGCACTTGTTTATGGATCTCTATTGGTGAATGGTTGATGGAAGTCTAGCACTAGCCTTGGATGATGCTTTTCTAGCTCTTATGGTGGATTGTCTTAGCATTTCTCTTGATCTTGGTATGGTTTTTACTCTCTTGCTATCATTTTATCCAATTAAAGTATTTTTATGCTAGGATCTAGGTGGGAAGTATAAGGGCATACACCCCCACCATAATCTTCACCATTTTATTTGCTTCATATCATTAATTACACTAGGGTTTGCTAAGATAAGTATAAGGGCATACACCCTCTTAGATTAAACCCTAGCCTAGAGAAACTTTCCTTGGGAAGTAAAAGGGATTACACCCCCAAGGAGGTAGCTTCACTAAACTCTTTTTATTTGACTCCATTAACCCAATAGTAAAGGCACTAGTCATACTTTTTTTGCATTGGAGATATAAAATCATTACCTTGGGAAACACAATTTTCGGTCTTTTGAAAGGTTTCTTGCTTGAAGTTGGTTTGCCTAATTGAGAGGACTCTTCCCCTACTAGGGCGTCCCCTCTCTCCCACTACTTCTTGTTGTTGTTATAGAATTACATCTTCAGCCATTAGGGCTGTAGAAATCCTAACTTACTTGCTTTAACAACTCTCTTATCAACTATTGGATTTTGCTCAAAATTTGCACACTTACTCTCCTTGGCCTAGTGCACTTTTTGGAAAAGTTTGAAGGGATTTTAGTGGCTAATTTTATTGCTGCAATACATTTAATGTTACAGCCATAAGGATTATATAATTTGTTGCATACAAGTGTTTACAACAACCTGATATTTTGTGCTAGAATATTGGCTTTTCATCTTGAGTTTAGCTAGTCTTTCTCTTGTATTTTCTACTTGATATCTAGCACTTATTGACCAGATTCTAGTACCATTTACTTGTTGTTATATACTACTGCAAATTAGGGACAACAAGATTAACTTGCTGATCCAACTAACATCTATCATTGCAAGGTGTGTTTTCTTGTGACTTGGGCATGTACAATCATCCAGAGAAGTACTATATTTGTGGGGCAGCCATTAATTGAATTACAAGGCGTCTCTCCCTACCTTTCATTCCATTTAGACTTGACCTCTAGGGGCTTCATTTACACTTTCCTCCATCTCCATCTCAATTCACCTAAGGTCATCGGGATCGCCTCCCTAGAGTGACCTAGTCACCCTTGAAGTGTGGGATCTACATCGACATGACATTGGGTGTAGGATTCCCAAAGTTGTATCACTTGTTTAATGGTTGGGTCGGGCTTTCCCAACCTACAAATTGCACTATAATAGTGCCTAGGCCAGAAGGAAAGAAGGTGGTTGGAATCAAGTGGATCTACAAGGTCAAGCATGTAGCAGATGGAAGCGTGGACAAGTACAAATCTCGCTTCGTGGCCAAGGGGTTTTCACAACATGAGGGATTTGATTATGAGGATACTTTCACCCGGGTAGCCAAGTATTCCTTGATACGAGCAGTAATATCATTGGCAATAGAGAAGGGCTGGTGTGTTCACCAGATGGACATGAGGACCACTTTCATTAACAAAGTTGTTGAGGAAGAGGTATATGTGTAGCAACCAGAGGGATTTGAGGTAGGTAGCAGAGAGACACATGTGTTTATATTGGGGAGGGTCTTTTATAGGCTTAAGTAGGAACCTCGGGCATGGTACTCGAGGATAGACAACTACTTGAGGGAGATGGGTTTCCAGGAGCGAGGCTGATCTGAACCAGTATTTTCTTGCAGGGGAGGTGCCTCTCATACTAGTGTTATATGTATATGATCCATTTCTTATAGGAGATGAGCAGTTGATTGCAGAATTCAAATCCAACCTTACAATTGAGTTCGAGATGAAATAACTTGGGATGATGCACTACTTCCTTGGTATAGAGATTTGGCAGACATATGGGCATTTATTCCTTGGTTAGGGGAAGTATGCAGTAGAGATATTGTGTAGGTTCAGGATGATGGAATGCAGGCCCATGTCTACTCCTCTAGTCACAAATTGGAGGAAGGTGGACACATCATATTCAAGGATAATTGACCCCACTATCTATCGTCAGTTCGTTGGATCTCTCATGTATTTGGTCAACACTCGACCAGATATTAGCTTTGCAGTAAATTCACTGAGTCGGTTCATGGTGGACCCTCAGAGAGTACATTGGATTGTTGTGAAGCATGTGCTTCGCTACCTCAAAGGTATGGTGGAGTACTAGCTATTGTATGAGAGAAGTTGTGAAGTGAAGTTGGAAGGATATACAAATGCATATTGGGGAGGATGTATGGAGGACATGAAGAGTACTTTCGGGTGTTTCAACATTGGATCATGCATCATTTCTTGGTTCAGCAGGAAGCATCGTTCAGTGGCATTGAGCTCTACTGAGGTATAATACATGGCTGCTATCTTGGAAGCATGTGAGGCACCGTGGCTCAAGAAATTACTTGTGGGACTGTTCAGACAGGAGCCAGAGGCTACTATCATTCACTGTGACAATCAGAGTTGCATTAAGCTCTCTGAGAATCTGGTAGTTCATGAACGTAGAAAGCATATTGATATCGGGTTTCACTTCATCTGAGATTGTGTATAGAGAGGATCTGTGAGGCTTGATTACACACAGACTGATGAGCATATAGCAGATATTTTTACCAAGGTACTGAGTAGACAAAAGTTCATGAAGTTCAGGGACTAGATGGGGTTGTGACAGAATCCCTTCCTCACTAAGAGGGAGTGTTGATATGTATAGAATCATAATTTCTTCCACACTTTGCAAGTTCCTATCATGGTGGGGGACAATGAAACAATGGAAAAAGTTAATTAAGTAATTTTCATATAGTTTTCAACTTAGGAAAATAATTGAAAATGTGTTATATTTTTCAGTTGACTTTATTGAGCGCTTTTCTAAAGTTAAAATTGAAATTACTTAAGTGATGGTTATTTTAATCTTGACCATCGATCTCAACAAGTGAGTGGGAGGCAATCTTAGCCATCCATCTCATTGATATTAGGGTTCACTCACTCAACAAAGTATAAGGAGGTCGACTTAGCCATTTTGGACGCATTATTGAGTTTGGCGAGGACATATTGAATCACACAGGATTTGATCTGAGGATTGGGAGAAAGATATTCGGTAGGGAGAGTGAGGAGAACATGATAAAAGGATTCACCATACTTCTAGGGCCAGACAGAGACACATCCACTTCCACATAGTGGTTCCACCATTACTCACACAAAGCTCACACATGTTGGCATATAGATAATGCAGAGGCATGTGTGAGGGTTCTTGCTGAGGTGATTTGGTTCCAGAGGTTGGGAAAAGGATCGTACCTCATCCAAAAGGATTTACGTTGAGGTTTCTATGAGTATTTGTTGAGGGTGAATTTTTTGTAAGAGATTTCCATATTTCCTTTTGCTGAATAATAAAATCTTATTCATCTACTCCATCGGTTTTCCCACACTAGGTTTTTCCGGGGACATTTGTCCAAAATATTTGTGTACATGTGATGTGATTGTTGTTGTATTTTAATTTGCAAGTTCTTGGTTAGTTTATTCTGATGTGCAATTTATTTTTGTAAAAAAAAAAATAGAGTAATTAATTAACAACATTTTTTGGCTTTTGGTTAAACTGACATCTGGGTTTAGAAATTTACAAAAACAAGAATCTATGTTCTACATTGGTGTTTGCATAGCTATGTATATCAAAATTAGATTGAGGGCAATACCATTTCATTTTTCTTCAATTTATTGGCATATGAATAAGAGAGCTCTAACTTAGTATGGTTTATAATCTACTAGTTCATCAGATTCTTTGGAGCCAAGCAAGAAAGCCTCCTCTTTGATGCTAGTTTTCACATTTGGGTTTCTAGGGTAAATCTTCTATGTTCTGTGGTGTGTGATTAAATGGGTTTGACATTTTGAATTCTTTGCTTAGATGTCGAGAAAAATACGAAGATAACAATAGAATGGTTATAATACAATTACACAATAGTTAACAAAAACATAATAGATCAAGGTTAAATAAACTAGCACGATAAAGGACATTTAATTCCAACATTTAAGAAAATGTTGATTGCATTTGTATTGGTGAATTGACTTGGCTATAAGATGAGAAATCATGGATCATAATGGGATGAGAGAAATGTATCCTCAATAAATGCATGTTGAAGCAAAACAACCATGGGCAAGGATTTGAAAAGAGAAAGACTAGAAGAACTAAAATCCATCAATGCATAGATATATAAAGATCATTAACAACCAAGAGAGAAGTTTCAATATTCAGAGAAGAATATTGAATACTTGTAGTGTTATTTGTGGATCTTAGAAGATTTTATGGATTTAGCGAGGGAACAACCAGTAAGACATAAAGACTCCATCACCAATGTTGTAAAGAGTTGGGATTTGTTCAATGTTTAGCTTATGTAGTTTGGAGAGATGGTGAATCATATGGATGGTCACCAAGAGAGGATGTGTACTTAGATGATGGGATAGTTGCATGAATATTTGGCAACCAAGGAGGAAATGTTGACAAAACTTCAAGTAAGTCCAAGTGATGAGGGAAGAGGTAAATCCTTCCACTTCTATAGTAGATGCTTACATGATGACTAAGGGAAACATGGTAAGCACATCCTCCAAAAGTGTTTCTCATTCTAATTTACCAAAAGAGACTTTTGATAGTTTTGAATTGCATACCAGGGGCATAAACTCTAATTTTATGAAACAAATGGGCTACAATGGCTAAGGGATTGGCAATAAAGGCCAAGGTCTTGGAAATAAAGGCCAAGGGATTAGAGACCCCATTATAGTAGAACCTAATATGAAGCATGAAGGCTAAAATTTTGGCTTGAAGAGAAACTAAGACCACCAATATCACCTTTGTCAAGGAAAAGGAGATTGAAGCAATGACCACTTCAAGTGAGGAAAGGAAAAAAATAAATGGAGTATGCAATAATCCAATATCCCAACAATCTTGTGAAAGCTTGAGGAAGGGTAGTAAGAATATGACCTTGAGATCTAAGACTATATGAGCTCTTAGTAGACCAACCAAGAAATCCTACAAGCACAAGATAAAACCCAAGAGGAATGTACTAGGAAAATCAACTTTTGTTGTTGGAAGAAGAAGGGCTATAGGTTTGTAGATTGATGGTATTCCAATACATGTTATTTTTTTCGATTGACGGGCCACTATGTAGCTACATGTTGGAAGAAACAAGCCTTATACAAAAGGCCATATTATTTATAGAAGAAGGCAGATCTTAGGAAAGATTCCTCAAATCAATAGAAATTACTTAAGGGAAAAAACAAGAAGAGAGTGCCTAGAAGTCATAAGAGTAGCAAGAACTATTTATCCATTGCAAGTTAACTAGACATTGGGATACTGAATGATGGAGGTTACATCCCGAGTGTCATTATAAGAACCTAACAACCAAACCAAAGAGAAGGTGGATATCCAAATGTCAAGGGAGAATAAGGCATGCTTATATTTGCATTCCAAGAGGCAATAACAACCAAAGATGGAAATTACACTGGGGAAGAGGTTAGTAAGGAAACATTGTCATTGATGCCAGGTTCCTAGCCATCAAACTACAAGGAAATTATCCATGGAAAAATCTTGTAGTATGGTGAATAAGTTGGCTTGAAAGAGTCTTTTAAGACTCAATAACTTCAAAGAGAGAAAATTTGATCACATTGGTAAGGGAACTAAGATGGTAGATTCATATTTTATTTCTTGTTGTTTTTCTTTGGCATTTGTAGATTGCTATTTAGAGACACATTATTTTGTATGCACCACTCTTTTTCAAGATGTGGAATTGAGGGAAACAAATAAGGTCAAGGTTTTGACTGTTGAAGTTCAAAAGAAAGATGAGGTAAACCATAGAAGAAGAGATCATATGTGAGATAAGAACATGTGCTCCTACCATGATGGAAGATGAACCATGAGACCTTCTTTAGTTCCTCAAGCACATCCAGAAGAAGAATATACCAATATAACCATAACATTGTTGTTATATTTTCCTTGATGCTCAATGAGACATTGACAAGGTAGACAACAAGTGGTATTGCTTCATATATGTGCACAACGACAAAGTTCAACAATGAAGAAAGTTTCATTTCTTCACTAGAAAAGCCCAAATATATTAGAGATAAAACTACACATGGGAGATAATATTGTTGCTCAAGTCTATTGCTTGTGTGGGATTTTCAAGAAGATGGCAGCCAAGAAAATACACTATTTTGGAGAAGAGGACAATTGTTGTTATATTTGTGCCTTCTTGAGCTAAGGTACAATAGGATAAGCTAAAATAAAACAACCTCATTTCAGAATGCATACGTTCAAATTCTCTCCAAATATCGAAGTATGGTGTAATTTACCCATAATCAACAAATTCAGAGTGCACAAATCCTATCAATAAGAGTCAAAATTTTCAGGGACTAAAAGTCCTCCCATCGAGGAGGTGTGATATAAATGGATCCTAGAAGACTTGATATGGCAATAGTTATTTATTTTGTTGTTTTGAGATTAAGCATCCTTGCGAATTTGGTGCTTGAAACTTATTAAAATCCTTGTGGAAGTTGTTAACAATGGCTTAGAGAACTTCTTGAAAAAACACTAAGGTCCCATAAGGACTAAGGCAATATATGTATGAGAATTTGGTTGTGTGGGAAGGTGGATAGGTCAAAGGGAGGTGTTACTTACACACTCCATGCCCCACATAAGTTAACAAGGAATACGTGAAAGTCTTAGGAAACAAACATAAGGCAAAAGGCATGTAGAGGTTCATGACCTATGCTCTGGACCATGCAAAGGAAGGGAGAAAAGCAGGGTGGAGCTTATGTTTCACAGTCCGCACTAAAAAATATGGTGCATGAAAATTATTGAAGGAGTCAAAGGGAAGGATACTTCTGCACTTTGCACTTCACCCTATGCAAAAACTATGGAAAGTGCACAAGGAGCACAAAACAACCCAACCTTCACATAAAAGAACACCCCCCCCCCAACAAGACAACGATGGTTGACGCCAAGCTAGTAAGTGATGTGGCCATGTGTAAAGGGTGACTAATAAAAGCTTTYCATGTGGAAAAAATGAAAAAAGATAAAARGGCCATTTCCTATGCAAAAAAAGGCTTCTTGAGTCTATTGACATTGGGGGAAGTTGGAAGACTAATTGAACATGTTTATGAGGTAGATGGTTGGGCTTCGTTAACAATTTCTTGAGTCAATTGTCCTTTTGATTAACAATGAAAGGTATACAAGATTAATATATAGAATAAGGAATTTTTCTTAGAGAGTGAGTTGGTTCATACGAATGGGACCTTGACATGGGGGATAAAGTGATTCATTGTTCCATTTGTAGAGTTGAAGCTAATAATTCCATTCACAGAGAAAGATATCAATCATTTAATAAGATTAGAGGAAGAGCCATGCCAAATAGTGATGATTCAACATTCTTGAATCTAGACAATTGTGCCATTGGGGTATTGAAGGGGGATTTGGAGTTTCCTATGACACAATARTGAAGAAGGAGACAACCTTCTAAGTGATTGTGAAGAAGATCCAGTGCTYGTGCAGAGAGGAATAAGTTGTGCCAACCTTTTTAGTTTTTTCCAAAGCCAATATTCTAAAGAAGAATAAGGACAAACTCGTTGTTGTGTCTACAACAAGAGATGACCTAAATTTTGGATGGTGAGTCTTTATTGTAAATAAGAGGAAGCCATTTTTTTTTCTGAAGAAAAAATTCTTATATTAAAAAATGAATATACATGTTTCTGTTCAAAGGAACATACATGTTTTTGTTCAAAGGAACAACTAACAATATCACAAAAAATATCTCTTCGTAGTCTATACTACCTTCTATCATTATGACTGAAGCTCTCTAAGTGTATCTGAGTAAATTACCCACTACAGGCCTACCGAAATGAAAATAAAAAATATTTTTATACAAATATTTGCTACATTGTTCTTAGATTAGTCTATCATAGACATAATCTATATTGCCTCTGATTAAAGTCTCCCTTATCGCATATAAGATTGGAAGTAAGCTGGAGAACTTGGCATGAAAAATTTCTACAGTTGAAATTCCAATGAAACCACCTCCTCTCCTTCGCTGAATTCATTGATTTCGTAGACACCAACAAGTAAAGTTGATGCCTCCTTAGAGAGGGAATCAAATTTAACATTGAGCTCACAGAGGATTGTTGGATTACTGAGAGGGGGGGCGGGGGGGGGGTGAATCAATAATAAACAATTATACCACTTTTAACCACAAGTTATATTCCTTCAACTTATTCAACCATGTTCATCAATTCATCATCAATATATTATTGTATCATAAACATTAACATCAATCAGTGCATAATAAACAATACTAAACACTTCTACACAATACACAGTACACCAATATTTACGTGGAAACCCAATGTGGGAGAAAAGCACGAAATGATTTTCTTATATGTCAAAGAATTACATTCAATGAAGCACCAACTCCCAATTCTCCAGCTCCAACTGGAAGGAGGCTCCAACATGAATGAAGCTCCAACTCCCTAATTCTTCGGCTCCAACCAAAAGGAGGCTACAACCCCATGGGTTCTCCAGATACAACTGGAAGGTGGCTATAACCACCCAGTTCTCAGGCTCTAACCTGAAGGAAGCTATGACTCCCTTATTCTTCGGCACCAACCAGAAGGAGGCCACAACCCCCTTTCCTTTCCCCTTCCAACCACCCTGAAATATAAATGTCTAATGTGAACAACCTATCACTGTCACTGAATCAATCACTTCCACTATCACTTTGTAACGGTAAACCTGTACCAACACTCTATCACAACTTGTACCAAACTTCTTCAAATCTTACCTACAGATCTGTGACCTATCAACTCTGCAACACGTGAGTATCTGTGCCCTTCTTATCTGCAACTCATAGATATCTGCATCTATCGTCACTGCAACTCGCAGACTACCACAAAATCACCAAGTTTCGTTGTCATTGTCTGTGTTTCTGTCAAACTGTCACTGTAAAACCTATCATGTCAACCTGTACCAGAAACCTGTAATAGCCTATACCAAACAACTTGTACCAACAATCTGTAATGATAATCTCATAAACCAAACCATATCTAATCACCAAGACCAATCACCAAAACAACTCCCAACCATATGCACAATATCACCAGGATGTGCATCAAACAAAACTACTCATAACAACTCACAACCATCACCCACAGATGCCTCTACTAAGAATGTACCAATCACAACCAAGTGCCAACCTATACCACAACAAGTGCATCAACCATGCACCAAAAACATACTCCAATATAACCAACAAAGGGGTTCTAGCAATACATCACACTATGCATAAACCGAATACCATAAACCCTTATATAAAACCATGTGCCACAACCTCGATGTTATGTAGCATCAAGCATGTATTAACCATATACCAAGATTACTAACAAAGACCTATCACAATGTTCCACAAGATATACCAATAACACTCAGACATGCACCAACAATATTCTTCAACATGTCTATCTCAAATCTTACTCTACAACAGATACCATACATCCAAGAGGGAATATACCAAACCTCACCAAGTCATGCCTCAAGCATGCTCCACAACACCACAAAGATACAATCTCAAAACATAACGATGAACATAACTTTATCTTTGTAGTATCCCTGCTATATTTGATCTCTGAAAAACATACCTGCAATCTCTCCTCAGATCCTGAAACCTGGAACAAGCATCTTTTGTTTTCCCTTTCTACAGATCTGTGCTTTCCCTTTCTACAACTAGCGGGTATCTTCATTTTCCTCCTATATGGCCCACAGATGTTCGCGCTTCTCTGTGCCTGCAACTCGCGGATAACCTTTGAAACCTTATTTCATTCACTCCCTCAGTAGATACGAAACTTTCGTTCCTTCAGACCTACACTGCCTCAGACCTACGCTTTCTTAGATTTGTCAATATATACTTGTAAATAACTTTTCACAAAATATGTATTCAATAATGTTCAATAGGTAGGTAGGTGCTAATAGGAGTCCCTTGTTCTCTTATTTATACTTTTCCAAGTGCCTTACTCTAGAATTTTCCTTGTAATTGTTTTACCCCTTTCTCCATCTTCTAGGGCTAACCCACTTTCTTGTTGTAACTAACTTTATTTAATTAGTCAACACATAACTCCTTTACCCTTCTTGTTGCAACCACTTCATTATTTAATTCATTTCTTTTACAACCACTTTGACTAGGGAATCTTCTTGATGACTTTCTAAAAGCTTTTGACTTCTTGTTGACCTTCTAGGGGCTTCTAGATTATTCTAAGGGGTTGTCCAACTTCTCAAGGCCATATCTCCCTAACCATGAGGAACTATGTGACGTACCACATATCACCGGAAATGACATGACATGTACTATCCATCCATGATAGCATTACCTGCATATTAACTGATCTTAATGCCTTTATACATCAAACAAAATTGGGTCCCTTAACCACACCTTTGTGTTACCAGAATTTGTTATCGGGCATACTCAAGGGTTGACATCAATCTACAATATCATACTCCAAGGGTTGAAATCAATCTACAATATCATACTCCAAGGATTGGCATAAATGAAAACCAACTATCCAAACCAACTGTCCATCAAGGATATGATTGCTAGAGTGCCACTCCAAAGCATCAAGGTTTGAGTGAATATCCTAGAGGAGGAATTTTAAGTGGATGTCAGACACTACAACTTTCCCATTTACCAATCCAAAAGGAATCCATTGTTGAAATTGCTTGGTCATAATTTAGATAAAACACGAATCTCTATCATACACTAGTGTTTACCTAGTCGTGAGTGTCAAGAGTAGATTAAGGGTGGCACCCTTTGCTTTTGCCTCAAATCACCAACACATGAATAACAAATCTCTAGTTGAGCCTAATTTGTAATCTGTTGTTTCATGAGATTCTTTGGAGCCGAGCAAGCCTCCTTTTTTATGTTGGTTTTCCCATTAGGATCTCTTGGGTAAACCATCTATGTTCTATGGTGTGTGATTGCATGAGTTTGTTATTTTGAATCCTTTGTTTAGATGCATAGTAAAATACAAAGATAACAATCATACAATCATAAGACAATTGTACAATAGTTGACAAATACATGACACACCAAGGTCAAATAAACCAACATAGTAAAGAAGATTTAATTTCCACATTAAAAAAAAGCTAATAACATTTGTACTAGTGTATTTACTTGGCCATAGGTTGAGCTATTATAGATCAAGAAGTAGCTTGATCCTATGAATCTCAGTGAGGTGAGGAATTTTGTAGGTGTGTGTCAATATTTATGCAAATTAATTCCACATTCTTATAGATCACTACACCATTGCAATCATTTGCAAAAGGAGAGAAGAAGTTTCTTTGGAAGAATTAGCAAGATGAAGCTTTTGATTTTTTGAAGAAAATGATTTTGTGAAACACTCATGTTAGGACTTCCAAATCTACAAAAACCTTTTGAGATTGAGGTTCATGCATATGGTTGTGCCATGAGAGCAATCCTCGTGTAGGAGGGAATACCAATTGCTTATCATTTGGATACCTTGAGTGAAGTGGTGTTAGTATGGTATCCTACCTACGATAGGAAGTTGTTAGCCTTTCTACTCCTAGCTAAACAAAAATCCACTCACCTTCATCATTTCCTTCCAATCCCATCGCTCACTTTGGGTCAGGTTATTTGGTCACATATTGATGCAAATGACATATTTTCATAAAGATTCAATAAATACCTGATTGATCCAAAAAAGACACATTGAGCAATGAAGCATTAGATAATTTGCATCTTAGGGAATGATACATTGATCCACATACACAAACTAAGTTGCAACAAGTGGATGTCTTATCTACAACAATTTAACCTCGTCATTAAGTACAAGAAGGGGGGTTTGAATAAGATTGGAAATTTCTTATCCAAAGCACTAATGTTAGTGAATATTCTTATGATCATCATGCAACTACAACCTTTTCTGATTGAAGATATGTAGTTTGATTATGGAGAATATAAGGGACCTTATCCAATAGTAGTAGAGTGGCAATAGGGAGTGAAGAAGCTTGAATACAATTGAGGGATGGCTTGTTGTACAAGAATGATACATTGTGTATATTGTCCATATAGTGTAGATCCATGCTTTTGAAAGAATCTCATAGTTCTAGAGTTGTTGGACATTTTGGAGCTCGAAAGACATTGTTAAACTTGCAAAGGTATGTGTATTGGAAAACATGTTGATTGATGTTGTCAAATTTGTTCAAGCATGTGTATTTTGTTGTACGTCAAAGCTTGCCAATAGGAATTTTGGATTATACACTCTTTAGTATATACCAAGATGACCATGGGAGATAATTTCAATGGATTTCCTTAGGGGATTGTCGAAGACTAGACAAGGATATGATTATCCATTGGACATAATTGTTTTTTTTATACAAAATGGCATAGTTGATTCATTGTAAGAAGAGAATGATTTTTGAAGAAGCACACAAGTTGTTTTCCCCAAAGATATGAGAGCAGAGTGGATGACTTGAATCTATTATTTTCTATGGGGATAACAAGTTTTTGGGTCATTTTTGTAAAGTGTTACAAGATAATATGGACACTAAGTTGAAGAGGAGTAAAACCTTTCATCCACATACAAATAGGAAAATGAAAACAATGAACAAAATCAGGGTTCATTTACCGAGGGGATTTAACAAGAGGCATCCTAAGAATTGGGATGAGAGTTTGACCTATATTCAATAATGTTATAATCACAAAGTTCACAATTCTAGCATTAAATCACCATTTTAAACGTGCTTGGTATTTTTTCCTCGTCACCCTTTTACATTTCATTTTCTCAAGCTACTGGAGACTGATCGATGAACCACAGTGATGACCAAGACAAGGCCATTTGAATCATTAGGAAGATTGAACATATGCATTTGCATGTGGAAGGTGGTTATAGAGAGCACAATAGATGTACAAGGAGAGGCATGATTAAACCATATTATCCAATCAATTTCATGTGGGAGATATGGTGTGGTTGCCCTCAGTTAGAAGTAGAGATAAAGCCCATGGAAGAAGCTAAAACCCATTAGCTATGGACAATTTAATTTTATGCAACAAGTGAGGGAGAATGATTTTTTATTTGAGTTGCCACACTATATGACCATCTATTATGTTGTTGATGTAGATAATTGAAGCCTTTTGAACCTTCCATGCTTGACGATGGAGAGGAAGAGCTACCAACATGCTTGAGGTTGAAGACTTGGTTCTAGATGTGTAGATTGAGTTGAAAGAGGAAATGGTGTTGTAGAGGAAGCTTTGTGAGGCTCGTAGAGGTGGACAAGAGTTGCTAAAAATTGGTCTAAAACTCCAAGTTATTGTAAACGCCAAATGGTAGCATTTAGAGGAGGTGGAGGGCCATTTTTTTCATCTTTGTCAATATTGATGTATTTTGGAGGGACCAAAAACTCCCAAAAAGGGGAGGTTTGATTCAAAAATGGATAAAGGAAAAATAATTGATGAGGTAGAGTCAAATGAGGAAGTCAAATAGGTTGAGCTGAATAAGGAGAATCAACTAAGTGAAAATCAATGATGAAGAGAACCAATTAGTTGTTCTTGGAGAAAACTCTCCAAGAACATCCATGATGTCTCTCTTTCCCCTTATCTTCTCCTAGGGTTTCCTCATACACCTTAGCATCTAAATCCTAGGGTTTCCTCATGAACCTTAGCATCTAAATCCTAAGGTTTCCTCATGAACCTTAGCGTCTAACTCCTAAGGTTTTCTCATGAACCCTAGCATCTATGAGATAAGTACAAATAATAGTATAAGACGATGAAATAATACACGAGCTCTCTCTTGCCTTATATATACATGTAGGAGAAGGAGGCTAACATAAAAGGACATGTATCTATACAAGTAACCAACAAGGAAACCCCACATGGAGCGCTTTGTCAAACTAGGGTTTATTCAACTCCTAAAGTTAAATGCCCTCAAAGTCACGATCTTGCGCTTAATGCCTCTCCTCCAAGATGGTGCATAATCCAACTGTGGCATTCCTTATTAGCTGAAAACAATATTTAAAGAAAAATAGATGTAAGATAGTTGCGGAAAGCAAATAAACATAGTAAGGCAGAAGGAAATATAGTTGCGGAGAGAAAATAAACAAAACCGAAATTGGAAAATAACAACAGTAAACAAACCTTTATTGATATTCCTAATTGACTGCAATGTCCACTTGCCTCTTCGAGGGGGAAACCTCCAACATGAGCAAAGCTCCAAATACAATAATATTCACTCGACAACTGATTACATAGATTTTACTACTATATATAGCTTATAATTGACCAAAACCCTAACCACCTAGTGTACCTTCATTAATGAGGGCTAAACCACTAAAAACTGGACCTTCTTTAATGAGGCCACTTACATTTATTGATTTCACACTCTACTTCCTCATGAGGCCTTATTTAATAAAGATGACCCTTAAAACATAAAGTAACAATCTATTCCACTAAGGAGAGTTTGGGTGGGACCCTAACACTAAGGTGTTAGTCCAATGCTCCCTCTTCCATGGTGGTATATTGTCCAAGTGTCCTTATGCAAGGTGTTCCTCCTCTAATTGTGTTCCACATTTCCTCTCATGTGCCCAATGCTACTTTGATGTGTATCAATGTGGTCACTAAGTTCCAATGTTCCTCCTCAACATATGTGTCTGGGTCCATCACCAACCTCCATGAAATATGCTCCTTGACCCAAGTGTCCTCAAGTCAAGTGTCCAACCTCCAAGGTATATATCATGTGGTCATAAGCTTCAAAGGCTAAGTTCCCTCATCCAAGTGCCCAACATTACTACTCTTTGGTAGGTACCTCTCCTAGTCAAGCAACCAACTCCTTCATTGTGTGCACCCAATGGGTTAATCGACAAGTCAACTAGGAAATCAACTTTCTAGGTAGGAGCGCCATGCCAACACTCTAACTAAGGTCAAGTATCCACCCAAACTTAGCCATCCATATGTCCATGAAATATCACCAACGGGCTAGGAGACATGGTGCTCTCCTAATAGGGTGAAAAGACTTTTGAAGTAACCCCAAAAGCTAACACAATGTGTTTTTTGTAACTTAAAATTCTTGTCATTTGTTGCGACTTTGTTTAAAAACACCGACATCACTACCTAGCTACTCCATTTTTAAACATGGATATATTTTCCGAATAACAATAATAATTGTAATTAACAAAGATGTGAAGAATCGTATGTGTATCTTGCACTCACTGTTTCTTTGGGATCACATATGTTTTTCAATTTAATGTCTTTGGAACCACAACAATTTTTAATCATTCAATATATGGAATTTTTTTGTCAATTAAATATATGGAATAATTTTGCCAATTCAATAATTTTTAGATTAATTTAATGGAATAACCTTTACAATAAAATAAAGGTATTCGTGAGATAATAAAGGTGGCTCATAAGTCTTGACCAAAATTAAAGGTTTTTATATATTTGGCCTTGGAGTCTATGAGAATTGAATTTAGGATTAAGCTTTTCCATATTTAGCCTTGAAGTCTTCGTGATTCAATTGGGGATTTTTTAATCTCACAAGCATGAAGGTGGGCATTGATGCAATTTCAATTGCATAATTAATTGTTAATCCCACATGCATGAAGCAAAATTCATATACATACTTAAATTTGATGTGACATATTCTTTAGCAATTCACATACAAAATTAAATTAATGATAACATATGTCTTAGCAATTCATTGAGAGTTACAAGTTGTTTAACCAAAAAAGCCGAAGGATTATTTATATAAATAGTTTCATCAACAAAGAGTGTTTATGGTCAAAGTGGGCTTTTGGAAGAGGAAACCTAACCTATGGCCCAACCTATAAACAAACAATGTTTATGGGCAAAGGGGGATTTTGGAAGAGGAAACCTAACCTATGGCCCAACCTATAAACAAAGAGTGTTTATGGGCAAAGGGGGATTTTGGAAGAGGAAACCCAACCTATGGCCCAACCTATAAATTGACTATTATTGCATGTCCCTACAAGCATGGATGACTTGACCATATAAAAAAAATCTCAATTATAAGATGTGCAAATAACATTCTACTCCAAATTAGTAGATGAGCAAATTACATAATTTTTCCATGTAGTGATAAAACCATATAGTTAATCACTTCTTTAGGAAAATTGCATTATTTTTCGATACAATAATAAAACCACATATTTAGCCATTTGTTATTTGTGTAGTCCATGTTCAAAGGGAAACTACATCACCTTGCCATGTAATGATGAAAATAACATAATCAACCGTTTGTTCTTTTGGGTAGTGTATGTTATGCATTTTAATGCTTCTTCTTAGGGAGTGACATAGTTCTCTTAGTTACCACAAGATCATGTTTTCCAAATATCCTTTTAGTGAACACATAATAGCCATTCTTTGAAATCCATAAAGCAAGTTGCTCTTTAGTTTTCCACTAATTGTAAACTAACGATACAATGGCTAGCATGAATACATGAAATATTTAAATACCGCTCTTATATAAGCTATTTATTGTTTCGAATTGATTTCCTCTTAGTATTAATGAGGTATTGAACGTTATGTAGTTGAAAAATTAATGGAAATCATCTTGGCACATATGAAATCGCTCCAACTCAATTACATGAAGTATTTGGAGTACTTGTTCTCTAGAGCAGTAACCATGGAAACCATAGTGTTAACACCTTGCTAAATCAACTTCTTGTGATTGCAAATTCATCCACTGCAGCATGCACTATATTTTGTGTAATGTCCCCGCCCAATTGATCATGACAGAGGATGACTCAATAGCCTATGTGACTCATAAAGGCTATAGCCAACAAGGGAGATGGAGTCAAGGAGGTTTATTTGGTGTCACTAGAATGATAAATCCTAAAGTGACATTAAATAAAATAAATAATTATATTTAAATGAAAATAAAGTGAGGGTTTGATTTGGTCAAAACGGGGAAAGATCTAGAAGGCCCAGAGCAAGGATAAATAGAGGGGTAACCCTTCTCTTTAGCATTATGATTTGATCTCTCATCCTGGAGTGATCTTGTAGCCATTGTTTCGTTAGGGTTTAGCAAAACCCTTCCACTATTGCAATCCAGTTTTGGTGGTGAAATATCCGCCCTACCTAGATAGGAGGGGGAGTCCACCTGAGTCTACCATTGGAGGTTCACTTGGAAGTTTTCTTTCATTTGAGGAGATACTGAGGTACACAAGAGGTTTACAGAGATTTTTGGACGAGGTCGAGCTCATATAGTTGCAGGTTTCCGAAGGGTTTCGGAGAAATTGGGGTTTAGGGCATCCCTAAGGGTTGAGTATGGGGCATCCCGCGAGGCCCTACTATACGTCTAACAGTTTTCTCGCAAGGACCTCTGCGATCGGGATTGAAACAAGCCGTTTGATTGGGTTCGTAGGTAACAAGAGGGACACCACTGGAGAAAATCGTCACAGAGAGCATCATAGATTGGCATTATTCAAGGTTTCCTTGTATTGTTTATGTTAGTTGATTTGTGCAGTTGACTTACGACCATTAGACTTGTGTGTTTAGGAGTATTTTGCAGTTGTTATTACAACCACTAGATATCATTGTATTTTTGTAATTGGGGTTTCAATCCATAATAAGATGCCATGGTTATCTTCTCTATTTTATGTGTAATGGATGCATGCAATGTGTTTGCCAATTTTTTTATCTCTTAGTAAGAAGCCATAATAGCATTAAGGAAAACTGTTTGAAAAAATCACATAAACAGAAAAAATATTTTGGGTAGCAAACATAATATTCCCACATAACCTAGATGGATACATTACAGTGGTATCAGAGCTGGTGATCTTACCAGCCTGTAACTTCTTGAGGCATTGATGCCAAGAAAGACTAGAGGACAAGGGAAACAACCCACCCCAAGATCAGAGTCAGAAAGCATAGAAGTAGAGAGATTTACGGGGGATCATTCTAAAGATAGGACCATACAACTGTTGGAAAGCATAGCTAATGGGAAGCAACAAATAACACAAGTATTGACACAGTTCTTTTCCAGAAATCAAGCAAACCAAAACCAGGGAGGTACCAATGGAAATCATGAAGAGGCCAACCATAGAGGTGGTAGGACTCCTAAAGGGAGTAATACCTATGTACCATCACAAAGTGTCTTCTAGGTCGGTAGCAGGAAGGTACCCATACCCTTATTTTCGTCATTCCTTGAGGAGAAACCTAAAAAAGCACTAGAGAAATAGGGGGTAGATGAAATGAACTCTTACTTAAGGGATTTTTAGTTGCTGGAAGAAGGATCCTAGGAAGCCATGTCTTACAATGACTACTGCAACCTCAGGATGAGGAACAAACCCAAGACGATCCAAAATTAGAATTATGATCTTCCTCGCAAATTGGGGAAGATGATTATCCCATATTTTGATGGATCTAACATGTGCACAACCCAAGCATGGGTACATAAGTTGGACACTTATTTCCAGCTTAACCCAATGACAGAGACATAGGCGATCGAATTTTTCACCCTACACTTGGATGTAGAGGCTCATGGGTGGTGGTACCATGGGGTTTTAACATTGGGACATTCCAACATAACATCTTATGAGGATTTCACCCAAAGGCTGATGGACAGGTTTGATAGGAAGTACCTTGAGGTCCACATTAGGGAGTTGGCACAACTGAGGTAGATAGGTACACCAAAGGCCTATGTTACATAGTTCTAGCAGATGACAGCAGGTGAATGATGTTTCTGAGCAGAGACTGGTGATGTTATTCACAGAGAGATTGACTAAACGCTTAAGAGGTTGGGTGAAGGATTTTAGGCCAAACAAACTACAAGAAACTATCATGAAAACCCAAGATATGAAAGACACGGTCCCCGAGAAGACATTGGCAAAAACATTTATTCCACAAAAGAGTTAGGTGTCAAAACCTCCCCATAAGACATGGACAGGGAGGGGCGGGTTGGATGAGGAAAATCAGAGAGAACTAAGGAGGAAAAAGATTTGCTACAATTGCAAGGAGCCATGAAAACCGGGCCATTGATGTATGGGTAAAGGTAAAGTCCATTATATTGAGGTAGTTTCTGACGAAGAGGATGACAATGATGAGGAGGGCATTGGACATGACAGTGGTGAGCCATCACATGCTACAAAGTAGGAACCATTGCAATATAGTCCTAATGGAGTGACCATTTCCACACTTTTAGGAGTCCCTTAATATTACACCTTCAGGGTCAAAGGCATTGTGTAGGGGCAGAAGATTACAACATTGGTTGATGGTGGGGCCACCCATGTTAAAATTAGTGCAGTTGCAAGAGCCATTCTCTGGGAGGATGGCATAAGACCCTAGATGAGGACTAGGGCCCCCAATAAACTCCTGGGGTTTCTTGGTTTGAGACCAAGCAGTGAGAGCCATGGAAAAAGACCCTAGTGAGGGCCCCCAATATATGACTGGGGTTCTTGGTCTAGGACTAAGTAGTAAGTCCCTAGATGTGTTCTAGGGCCCCTGGATGTGTTCCAGGGAATCCTTACCCGATGCTTGGATTGATCCTTGGTGGTTGATGTAAGTCCCTAGATGTGTTCTAGGGCCCCTAGATGTGTTCCAGAGAACCCTTGCTTAATGCATGGGTTGATCCTTGGTCTTGTACCTTGGTGGATAAGAACCTAGATGTGTTCTAGGGCCCCCATATGTGTTTTGGGGCAACTTGGTGTTGGACTAGGTAGATCTTTGTTTAAATACCAAGATGTGATGATGTGTGATCCTCTTCCTCTCTCTTGGGATGGTCCATGAGACCTAGGAGTGGCTAAGAAGATGAACATGATCACATTGTTGATGTGCCCTCTTATGCAGTGATGATAAAAGTTTATAAGTCATTATGAGACTTATGTGGACGTGTTTTTTCATTGTGGACCCCCTTGAATTTGTCTTAAAGTTCCTCCTTGCTTGTTGTCTTTCTTTCCCTCTTGTTTTATGTGGTGAGGGGTTTTTATAATTTACTTTGATTTAATTGACATTTAATTAATATTTATATTAATTAAATTGTCATTATTTAATTATTTTTATTTTATCCCTAACCCCTCTCCTTAGCTATAAAAGAAACCCTCCCCTCTAGCATTTTTACATACTCACTCACTCCTCACTCTCCTATTATTACGACTACCTCAGTTGATCTCTCTTGGTGATGGTGCGGCCCCTCCTTTGGATTATTTGTTTCGGATCTGAGGTAAATTACTTGGACTTGTTATTGATCGGGAGCTTCATCCTTTTGCTTGCTAGTGTATGAGATGCATGTGGTGTCTCCCTTGACTGTCAACCCTACATGATAGAGCCACAGACCTGAGTGAAGGTGTCGCGACCCCTCTTCTTGGCTTCCAGACTTGTTTAAAGGAGCCACAGACCTGATAAAGGTACCACGACCCTTCCCCTTGGCTGTTGTTAATTGAGTTGAGGCTCTTGTGGGTGTTTTTCTATGTGTTGTCCCTCTTGTGGGTGTGTATCCCTAAGTTGTCTATCTTTTATGTGGAGTTTTTGCTGTAACTTTTGTGGAGGGTCTTGTTGTTTCATTTGAGGAGGTTTTGTTGTTCCTGTTGTGGAAGTTTTGTTGTCTCATCTTGTGGAGTATTTGTTGTTGGTGAATTCTATAGTCTTAACTGTGGACATCATTCTTCTCCAGCCTTGCTTGTGGTCTATCCTTTGGAAAAATGTCCACCCGTCCATATGATAGAGATCAAACCCTAGAAGCTTGATCCATGAACCTTAAACTAATTTTCTGAGCATATTAAAGAGGTCTACATCCACACATGTGACACGTACATTTTTCATTGGCTAAGAGGTAAGCTAAGGTTTGTTTTTGCACTCATAAATTTTGTTGATGTTTAGAATTTAATTCAGATCTATTTATGTCTTTTCTTAAATGTGCTAATCTAGTGAATAGAATTTAAAATCATTATTGTTTTCTCCAATTTTTCCCTAAATCTAACATGGAATCAAAGCTTAGGGCATGAAAAGAGCTCAAGAATTGAAGACTTGAGCCTGCGTAGATGAAGCTATCCAGGTTGTTAATGAAGTGACAGACCCGAAAACAACAAAACTAGCAGAGGTTTTTCTTTGTTCCACATTTTTTATCTATCAAGGTGGATTTTATGAACAAACAAGCGATGTAGCCATGGGATCCCCACTTTCTCCCATTGTTGCCAATCTTTTCATGGAAAACTTCGGGAAAAAATCCCTAGATTCCTTTCCTCTTAAACCATTAAGATGGAAGAGATTCGTTGATTATACCAACGTACTTTGGCCCCACGGTAAAGACGAACTAGAAAAATTCTTCCAACATCTCAATGATATTTCTAAAGAGATCAAATTCACAATGGAACTTGAGGAAAATGGTAGCATTCCCTTCCTATACGTACTAATCAAAAGGAAAGAATGTGAGAGTCTTGGACATAGAGTCTATAGGAAAAAGACCCACACAAAAAATTACCATCACGCTAGCTCTCATCACCACCCAACCCAGAAGTTAGGTGTCCTCAACACTCTAGCCATGAGGGCCTTAAGAATTTCCGATGATGATAACCTAGTTCAAGAAAAAGATCACCTCTCTAGGGTTATCAAGAGCATAGGCTACAAGGACAAAGACATTAAGAAAATGATAAAAAAAATCCCTAGATAGAGAAATTAATGGACCTAAACCATCTAACAACCAACCCCCCGATACTACAACCTACCTTCCTTATATCCAAGGAATAACTGATAAGATCTCCAATGTCATGAGAAATAAAGAGATTAAGACCTCCTTTAAACCCCCATAAACCATCAAACAAAAAATGAAATCTGTTAAAGATAAACCTGACCATCATAAATGTAAAGGAGTTTACAAAACAAAATGTTCCTGTGGTAAATGCTACATAGGAGAAACCGGTTGTTCCTTTCAGATCAAGATCAAAGAACATGGAGCAGATATCAAGAACGAACGTACTCGTACCTCAGTTTTAGCTAAACACTCCTTTTCATCCAAACACCACATACGCCTAGAAGACACAAAAATTTTAGCCAAGGAAGATCACTGCTTCAAATGTAGAATCAAAGAAGCTATTGAAATCCTCAAACACCCTAACAACCTGAACAAAGACAATGGTCTAGAAATTAGCGAAAATTGTATCCCTCCGATCCAAGACAGACGTACTGGGTAATTTACACTTTAACCCTAAAACCTAGGTTCATCTATTTCACCTCCTTATCTTTTTACAACACCTTATTTTTTGTAAACCCCCCTCCCCCCCTCCCTCTTTTTATAAACAAAAACAACTTTTCAGTATTAATAACCCTTCCCTCAAATTTTCCTTTAACCTATAATTAATATTGCTCTAACATTTATAAAAATTAAAAATTATTATTTTTTTATTCTAATCATTACATTAATAAACCTTTATTAATATTCTATTAAAACTCATACAATTAAATATTTTATCTCTTACAATTAATATTGCCCTGACACTTATATAAAAAATTAAAAGAAATTTATTCTAATTTTGACATTAATAAACCTTTATTAATATTGTATTAAAAATCTTACAATTAATTATTAATTTATTTCAACCCTAGAAATTCAAATTTCTTAAAATATTTTTAAATTAAAAACTTTCTACGTTTTTAGAGCCGACTTTAGAATTCTCCACCTCCCGTAGGTTCACTATTTATCTCTTCTCTTCAGATTCTTCTGTACCCAGGCTTAGATGTCCTGATGATGGGTCTTGATATGGACTCGAAACATCGACCTTCGATAATCAATACTGTGGTTCCTTTGAATCTTACAAACAATCCCTCCCACATAAATCTTATTATTTAGATCCACTTCTTAGGGTTTGTTTTGCAGATCAATCGTAAATCCATTTCATAATCTGATCCAGAACTAAACATGGCCTCATCTTCAGTCAAAGAAAAAGATAGGCTTGAAGGGGCCTCCAACTTCAATGCATGGAAGTCTAGGGTACTCAACATACTAGAAGAGGGTGACTTGGATGAGCTGGTTACCGGGGCAATAGAAGAACCCACTTCAAATACTGGCAGGGTAGCATACAAGAAGAGACAGGACAAAGCTAAAATAATCATTTTTAACTCAGTTAAGGACAACATGATGCCCCTCATTGGTCATCTAAGGACTACCAAAGAATGCTTTGATGCCCTAGAAAATCACTATGAAAAGAAGGCTCCAACTCCGAAAAGAACATTGAATAAACAACTATGTACATTAAAGATGGGAAAGGATGAAACCATCGTTGTTTTCTTCTCCAAGATTGCTCAAACTAGAGATTATCTTACAACAATAGGAGTTGTTGTGTATGATGATGACCTTGTAAAAACTACAGTTGATGGACTCCCTGAGTCATGGGAAATGTTTCTTGCTTCGTTCAACGGAAGAGAATCTCAACCTAACTTCGAGAGACTGTGGCATGATTGCTTAAAAGAAAAAGGAAGACTCAAAAGTAGAAATGAGCACTCAAATGTAAAATATCATGCCCTTTCAGCTAAAGCCAAGAGATGGAAGAAGCTTCCTCATCCCAAAGGCAAAGGTAAGAAACCACAAGGTAAGCTATCTCATCTTCATCCTCATTTATCTAAAGTAAGATGCTTTAACTGCAATAAGCTAGGACATTATGAAAAAGATTGCAGGAACCCTCCTTCACAACAGAGAAGAAAAGGTAGGTTCCATGCCTCAGTTGCCATTGAAGAAGTAGAGCCTCAAAAGGAACCTCAAAGAAGAAGAACCAGGGATGCCACCAAAGAAAAAGAACAACACCGAGAATATTATCTCATCTCAACCCTCTCTGGCACTATAACCAAGTCGGAGGATGTTTGGTTAATGGACAACGGGGCCTCCAAACATATGATAGGCTTCAAACATAATCTTGTAAACTATCTGGATAAGAAGTTCAATATAAAGGTAGAACTGGTTGATGATGGCACATATGACATAAAAGGGTTTGGATCAACATCGTTTCAACTTCAATCAGGTAATGTATTTCATATTGATGAAATTCTTTATGTTCCTAGATTAAAGACAAATCTCATCTCAGTTGCATTGTTAGAAAGCAAAGGATACTCAATAACCTTCACCAAAGGGAAGGTTCTCATGTGGCCCTCAAAAGGGGATTTGAGCTCTGCCATGACTATCAGAACTCGTGAGAGTGGACTCTACAAAATCACAGGTCAAGTTGTTCAAGCATTAGCTCACGAGAAAATAAACCACTACGAGCTTTGGCACAGAAGGCTTGGACATCTCAACTACAACGTGCTCCTAGGTTTGCAAAATATGGTAAGAGGTATGCTAGTGTTTTCATTTGAGCATGATAGTGTTTGTAGAGGTTGTGCTCTCGGTAAGAATACAAATAAATCTTACCCTCACAACAATAGAAAAACTAATGGCATTTTAGATCTTATTCACTCTGATCTTTATGGACCTATGACTGCTTCGTCTATGAATGGTTGTCTTTACTATATCATTTTTATTGATTATTGTTCTCGTAAAACTTGGATTTATTTTTTGAAGACTAAAGATGAATCTTTCAACAGATTTCAAGATTTTAAGAATCTTGTTGAGAACCAGACATGTAGACACATCCATGTTTTCAGAATGGACAATGGAAAATAACTTGACTCCTACAAGTATGATGAAATCTATCGGGCTTCCAGGATTAAGAGGGAGCTTACTGTGCCTTATAATCCCTAGTAGAATGGGGTTGCAGAAAGAAGGAACAGAACGATCTGTGAAGTAGCCGGAGCCATGATGTATGATCAGGATCTACCTTTATCTCTTTGAGCCAAAGCTGCAAGCACTGCATTCTACATTCATAACAGGTGTCCTCATAAATCCCTTGAAGAGAAAACTCCAGAAGAAGTCTTCACCGGTATAAAGCCCTGTGTTGATCATTTGAGAATCTTTGGCAGTCTAGTCTACATTCATATTCCAAAAGAAAAGAGGACTAAGTTAGAGCCCTCCGGAAAGAACGGAACTTTTGTGGGATACAATGAAACCTCAAAGGAATAAAGAATTTATGTACCAGGTCAAAAGTTCATTGAGGTCAGCAGAGACATGAATTTTCATGAAGAAGCAACTTTTCGTCGTTCCAGATAACTTCCATGTGATTCAGAGGAGCAGAAAGCTCCATCTCCAAAACCTTCAGATTCACCTCTTCTAGATGTATAGAGGGAGGAGACCTTAGAGCCTTTAGTGGATCCCTCAAGGGATACTATCAAGTTTCCCTTAGAGAAACCTCATGTTAAAAGGAAGCCATCTTGGTGCCGGGAAATTCTAAAAGAAACATAAAAGCATGCAACACCTAAAGGCACCTTCGGAGAAAGAAAGAAACCCGATAAGTACTCCAACCTAATAGCCCAATTGAATATTGTGATTGACTCAGAACCTTCCACCTTTGAAGAAGCCTCCAAACATAAAGTGTGGAAAGATACAATGATAGAAGAGTATGATTCAATTCTAAAGAATGATGTATGGGAAATGGTCCCAAAACCTCATGGAAAAGCAATGGTAACCTCCAAATGGCTTTACAAAATAAAACATACAACAGATGGTAGTGTTGAAAAATTAAAGGCTAGATTTTTGGCTCATGGCTTCTCTCAGAAAGAAGGAATTGACTATGACGAGATCTTTGCTCTTGTTTCCATATATACTTCCATCAGAATCATTATCTCTCTTGCTGTAGTTTTTGGTTGGAAAATTCACCAGATGGATGTTAAGACTGTTTTTCTTAACGGTGAAGTTGAGCAAGAGGTTTATATCGAACAACCTGAGGGGTTTGTGATCCATGGGAAACAATCCCATGTTTGGAAACTCAAGAAAGTATTGTATGGATTGAAGCAAGCTCTGAGAGCTTGGTATGGAAGAATTGACAATTTTCTACAGAGTCTTGGGTTCACCAAGAGTATAACAGATCCCTATCTTTATATAAATATTGTACAGAATCATCTTGTTATCTTAGTATTAAATGTGGATGATTTGTTCCTTACAGGAGAGGAAAATTTGATAGCTTAGAATAAGAGGGAGTTTTCAAGTGAATTTGAAATGAAATACTTGGGTCTTATGCATTATTTTTTGGGCTTAGAGGTGTGGAAAAAACCGAGTTTGATCTTTCTCTCTGAAAGAAAGTATGCAGTTGATGTGCTCCGTAGATTTGGCATGTTGGACTGTAAGTCCATGTCCACATCGATGGTTTCTAACCTGAAGAAGTTACAAGATCAAGCTACATGTTCAGATCCGGAAGACCCCACCATATATCATTAGATCATTGGGTCCTTGATGTATCTTGTACATACCAGACCAAACATTTGTTATGCAGTGAATGCCCTCGGCCAATTCATGTGTGAACCGAAGCATATTCATATGGTTGTTGTTAAACATATTCTCATATATGTTTGGGGGACTATAGCCTATGGGCTTAGATACACTTCCAGTGGAGGTGTAATGCTTCATGGATATATAGATTCAGATTGGATGGGTAGTACAATGGATCAGAAGAGTACTTTCGGATATTGTTTCAGTTTGGTTTCAGCTATGATCTTCTGGTCCAGCAGGAAACATGGATCCATAGCCCAAAGCACTGCAAAAGCAGAATACATTGATGCAAGTGTTGAAGAAGCAGTATGGCTCAAAAAGCTACTTTCAGATTTGTTCAATGCTGACCTCGAACCCACAATCATCCACTGTGATAACTAGAGTTGTATAAAGCTATCTGAGAATCCTATGTTTCATGACAGATCAAAACACATTGAGATGAGATACCACTATGTTCAGGACATGGTACAGAAGAACATTCTCAGTATTCAGTATGTTTCGACGGTAGAACAAACCGCATATATTTTGACCAAGCCGTTGTCCTTGACAAAGTTTGTGTACTTTCGAGACAAGCTTGGTGTTGCTGAGAGGGAGTGTTGAAATTAGTGCAGCTACAAGAGACATTCTCCAGGAGGATGGCATAAGACCCTAGTTGAGGACTAGGGCCCCCAGTACACTCCTGGGGTTTCTTGGTTTGAGACCAAGCAGTGAGAGCCATGGATAAAGACCCTAGTGAGGGCCCCTAGTATATGACTGGGGTTCTTGGTCTAGGACCAAGCAATAAGTCCCTAGATGTGTTTTAGGGCCCCTGGATGTGTTCCAGGGAATCCTTGCTCGATACTTGGATTGATCCTTGGATGTGTTCCTTGGTGGTTGATGTAAGTCCCTAGATGTGTTCTAGGGCCCCCGAATGTGTTCTAGGGAACCCTTGCTTAATGCATGGGTTGATCCTTGGTCTTGTACCTTGGTGGATAAGACCCTAGATGTGTTCTAGAGCTCCCAGATGTGTTATGGGGCAACCTGGTCTTGGACCAGGTAGATCTTGGTTTAAATACCAAGATGTGATGAGTGTGATCCTCTTCCTCTCTCCCAGGATGGTTCATGAGATCTAGGAGTGGCTAAAAAGATGGACATGAGCACATTGTTGATGTGCCCTCTTATGCAGTGATGGTAAAAGTTTATAAGTCATTATGAGACTTATGTGGACATGTTTTTCCATTGTGGACCCCCTTTACTTTGTCTTAAAGTTCCTCCTTGCTTGTTGTCTTGCTTTCCCTCTTGTTTTATGTGGTGAGGGGTTTTTATAATTTACTTTGATTTAATTGACATTTAATTAATATTTATATTAATTAAATTGTCATTATTTAATTATTTTTATTTTAGCCCTAACCCCTCTCCTTAGTTATAAAAGAAACCCTCCCCTCTAGCATTTTTACATGCTCACTCACTCCTCACTCTCCTATTGTTGCGGCTACCTCAGTTGCTCTCTCTTGGTGATGGTGYGACCCCTCCTTTGTATTATTTGTTTTAGATCTGAGGTAAATTACTTGGACTTGTTGTTGACTGGGAGCTTCATCCTTTTGTCTGTTGGTGTATAGGATGCCTGTGGTGTCTCCCTTGACTGCCAGACTTGTATGATAGATCCACATACCTGAGTGAAGGTGCCATGACCCCTCTTCTTGGCTTCCAGACTTGTTTAAAGGAGCCACATACATGATAAAGGTACCTAAGACCTTCCTCTTAGCTACTGCTAATTGAGTTGAGGCTCCTATGGGCGTCTTTCTACTTGTTGTCCCTCTTATGGGTGTGTATCCTTGAGTTGTTATCCTTTCTGTGGAGTTTTTGTTGTCCCTCTTATGGGTGTGTATCCTTGAGTTGTTATCCTTTTTGTGGAGTTTTTGTTGTCCCTCTTATGGGTGTGTATCCTTGAGTTGTTATCCTTTCTGTGGAGTTTTTGTTGTCCCTGTTGTGGAGGGCCTTTTTGTTTCATTTGAGGAGGTTTTGTTGTTCCTATTGTGGAAGTTTTGTTATCTCCTCTTGTGGAGTATTTTCTATTGTTGAGTTCTACAATTTCAGTTGTGGACAAAATTCTTCTCCAACCTTGCTTGTGGTCTATCCTTTGGAAAACTGTCCACCAGTCCATATGATAGAGATCAAACACTAGAGGCTTGATCCATGAACCTTAAACTAATTTTCTGAACATATTAAAGAGGTCTACATCCACACATGTGACATGCACATTCTTCATTGGCTAAGAGGTAAGCTAAGGTTTTTTTTTACACTCATAAATTTTGTTTATGTTTAGAATTTAATTAAGATATGTTTATGTCTTTTCTTAAATGTGTTGATCTAGTGAACATAATTTAAAAGCATTATTGTTTTCTCCAATTTTCCCTAAATCTAACAACCCACAACTTCATTGATGTTGCACTTATCACCAAGAGATGAATCCTTGTGGAGGATTTCAAGGGATTCAATGTGGTAGTAGCAGATGGGTACACCATGGCATGTACTCAAAGGATCGGGGGATTGGAAGTAGCATTGGGAAACTATACATTGACCGATGACTTTTATGTCATGAATTTAGCAGATACTCAAGTGGTGTTGGGAGCTCAATGGTTATACTCATTGGGAGATATCCACATGAATTATCAGGACATGAGGATGGAGCTCCAAGACAAGGGTGGAAAACGAGTCATCCTAAGAGGTATGTCAACAGGTGCCCCCAAGATCGTGTCTAACCAACACATATAGGCTTTTTTTAGACACGAGAACGTGGCTTGTGCAATAGAGTGCTTGATCACCATGGAGAAGCCATCACATGGTCGCCATCAATACCCTGCAGATATCTAGGCATTGCTCGAAAAGCATGAGAGAGTGTTTGAACCATTGCCAGCAGGAAGACCACCCGACAAAGGATTTGAGAATTTCATTGAGCTAGAAGAGGGGTTGAAGCCTGTGATCACCACACCCTACATGCATCCAAAGAGGTTCAAGGATGAAATAAAGAAGGCCATAAAGGAGTTGTTGGAGATGGGACATATCAGGCCTAGTTCTAATCCCTTTGCTTCTTTAGTTGTACTAGTGAAGAAGAAGGATGGCACTATGAGGATGTGCATAGAACACATGGCACTGAACAAGAAGACCATAAAAAACTGATACCCAATACCTAGGATTGATGAGATGATAGACGAGCTGCATGGGGTAGCGTACTTCTAAAAGGTTGATCTACGATCATGATACCACTAGATTAGGGTCAGAGAGGAGGATATCCATAAAACAACATTCAAGTGTCGCTATGGTCACTATGAGTTTTTAGTCATGCCCTTTCAGGTTGAATGATGCACCATCTACCTTTTCAATCGTGCATGAAACATATCTTCAACAAATACTTGAGGGAATTCTTACTACTGTTATTTGATGATCTTCTGATCTACAATCGGACGTGGAAGGAACATATGAATCACATGGACAAGATTCTCACCATTATGGACAAGCAATCAATTTTTTCCAAGGAGGCAAAGTGCGAGTTTGGGTTGACAAAGATCCTCTATCTGGGGCATGTGATTGGTGCTGAGGGAGTAAAGTTGCATCAAGAGAATATATAAACCATCTTAGATTGGCCCATACCCAGGTCACTCACAGATCTGCAAGGATTCTTCGAGATATGCAACTATTACAGGCGTTTTGTGAAAGGATTTTCACAATTGGTTGCACCGTTGACAGACCTCACCAAGAAGGGGGCATTTCGATGGTCAACGGATGCATAGGTAGAATTTGACATAATGAAGAGGGTGATGAGCACTTTCCCAGTATTAACACTCCCATATTTCACATAACCTTTTGTCTTGGAGTGTGACACATCTTTTTAGGGGATAGGAGCAATATTGATGTAGAACTGACACTCGATAACTTTCGAGAGAAGAAAGTTGAGGGAGCCTGAGAAACTCTATCCGATCTATGATAAGGAGATGTTGGCCATGATGCATGCATTGGACAAGTTTAGAAAATACTTGGTAGGAGGACGCTGTTAGGCTCCAATCTACTCAAGTAAATCAGAGTGCAAATGATTGTCAATCCAGTGTTTGTAAGACTTAGAGGCATGTCCAAAGTATATGGATTTAGAGATAGTTTTTATCTTTAATGGAGATAAACCAAAACCTATTCTAAGGCTGAATGTGAAAGAGATGCTAAGCTTCTATTCAGAAGTCATATTCATAGATCTCATAACAGT
>ML778785.1:655078-708791 GCA_009831015.1 Picea engelmannii
TTTATATGCTCCCATTGTCATACGACTTACACAGGTTCATATACCCGTGTGAGAAAACATCTCTATGGGATTATGCCATGGGATGAAGGTAAGACAATAGGAGTCAAAACATGTGAGCATGTGCTAGTTAAAGACAAAAACAAATACAAGAAGCAAGAGGAGTCTGTACAAAACAAATCCAAAAAATCAAGGGTTGAATATGAGAGTTAAACCTTAGGCTCACAAAGAATGTTCAATGGTCAATCCACATCCCTCCATGCTAGTGGATTCTTCCTTGTACGTTCAAGGTGTAGAACATTATCATATTTCCTTGACCAAGGTTGTAGGGATGACGTGAATTCAAAAATTTTCAGGTTTCTCTATGCATCTGGTGTACCATTCATCGTTCTTTGCTCACCCTAGTGGCATGAAATAGCACAAGCCATCAATGGTGCTCCTAAAGGATATATGAGCCTTAGGTATGACAAGGCTAGAACCATGGGACTTGACAAGGAAAGAGCCAAAATCCATAGTGCTCTGGGACAATTTACTAATGATTGGAATGAATATGGGGTATCCATTGGATCTAATGGTTAGAAAAATGTTAAAGGAAAACCCGTGATAAATATTCTTGGTGTGTCTGGTTGTGGTGCGATCTTCCTTTCATCCCATGACTACTCAAATTGTTACAAGATTGGTATTAATATTACAAAACCCTTAATTAAAACCATTCAAGAGATTGGGCCATACAATGTCATTCAAGTTATCACTGATAATGTTGCTCATTGTAAGGCAGCAGGAACAATCATTGAGGATATGTACCCTAACATATTTTGAACAGGGTGTTTGGTTCACACATTGAACCTCTTGATGCATGATATTGTTAAGGTGAAGGACCATGATTATAAATGGATTGATGCATTGTACGAGAGAGGGGAGAAAATGATAAAATTTATTACCAATCATAGCATGGCCCACCACATTTTCTGCAATCACTCTAAGTTGGAGCTACTAATGATTGCAAAAACTAGATTTGCTAGCTATTACCTCACCTTTGTGTGCCTTTTGAAGGTAACAAAGACATTGGCTAGTATGGTCTCAAGTGATTCATGGCAGGGTTTGAAAGATAGGGTTGCATTCACATTTGATAGACATGAATTTTAGGAGGTGGAGGACACAATGCTTGATGGTTAGTTTTGGCAACATGTTAGGTATGTTCTGTAGTTCACGAAGCCCATGTATATTATGATTTGGTTTGCAAATACATATCAACTGGTGATTGGGGAGGTGTATGAGTAGATGGACAACATGCTAGGCCAAATCAAAGACATTGTGGAGCCGAGAGATGCGATTTTGTATGATCATATCCATAAACATGTGGTCAAAAGGTGGGATAATATGAATGTTCCACTCCATGCCCTAGCATATGTTCTTACGCCCAAATATTATTCTCCATCTTGGTTGGTTCAACAAGCACACAGGAGCAGGGTTAGGAGAAAACCACACAGATCCAGAGGTACAAAATGGGTATATGCTTGCATTAGACAAGTTGGTCCCTGATGAACAGGAGTGTGCTCAAGTATGAAGCCAATTGAGCAAGTACATTAGTGAACATGGAGTCTTTGATAACTTGCATGCAACTAAAGATCGACATAGGTTGAATCTTATTGAATGGTGGAACATGTATGGCTCCTCCACTACACATGCATAAATTGGTGGTGAGGATGCTTTTAGAGGTTGTTAACCCTTCTTCTGTAGAGAGGTGTTGGAGCACCGATAGCTTCATCCATAGCGTGAAGAGAAACAACCTAAATGTAGACCAGGCATAAAGCTTGGTTTATGTGCTCAACAACAGAGGTTGTTGTCCTATTATTGTGAGGCAGCAAAGAATAATAGAACATATGTGACTTGGGACAACAATCTAGAGGAGTCTAATTTGGAGGATGGAGCCATAGTTTCAGAGCACTTGGAAGCTGAACTTTTGGGTGATCATGATGGTGATCATATTCATGGAGCAGACATACCACCTCCATCCACTAGCAGGTTCGCAGATGCAGGAGCTTTGCCTTTAGCTTCACAACATCCAGCATTACGTGGGGGCCATGTAGCTGCTGGTCATGTTACACGAACAATTCCACCTACTCCTGCTCCTCTTTTTCATAGATCATGGGGAAAGAAACTAGAAGTTTATTGTGTCAAGTGGAAAGCTAGTAGATACTAGATTTTTTTTTTCCTGTTTAAAAGTAGTCTCTAGAACTTAGTATTTTGTCTTTATGAAGGCCTATTTTGGAAACATTATATGACAGTTTAAGTTTGAACTTTGAACTTTGAATCTACGTTTGAAGTTTGAACTGTTGAGTGAATCTTACAACTCTTTGGTAATGAATATGTTGCTCTGTTTCATTTCGTGGTTGATGTTATTTCTGAAAATTTAACAGGAAGTACAACTTCTTGGAAAATTATCCAAGATGCTATTATTGAGCAGAGTGTGGGTGGTGAAGATATAATTTTATGTTTTAACTTTTACTTCATCATTGAAACTTGATCTTTGAGTGTGTTTTGTTTAATTATTTAAATACCTATTTTGTGAGCTTCAGATGTTTCATCCATTTGTTCTCATAAGTACTTTGCTTATTATTTTTTTCTTTTTAGGCTCTGTGCCTCTTATCTTGTTTGAGGAAAGTGCCCTCATATAGTGTTAACATCTAGGGATGCATTATTTGAAATGACAGATGAGTGGCCCCATATTTGGAATGTAATACCTTATACTAAAATGGAGAATATTCTCAATTTTAAGTGCTTTTAATATGGCTACCATGCAGGATGCAATGGAGTGTGCTGAATATTAACTTATTGTCAAGTCTACTCCCTTTAGTGAGGCAGTGATAACAGGGAGGATTGAACGAAGGATCTGGTAATATGGAGCCATGCTAAGTTGTTTCTTTGCTATAAATTCCTTGTTTTCCATGTTTGCAACAGAAATTTAATTGTTGCAATCAAAATGGCTGCAGAAGCTGCTGGTTCATATTAGCAACTTGTTTCAAACTTCACAATTCCCTTTCCTGGCATGTGGGCTCTCATGTGGAAGATTATTCCAAGTGGAAGGCTGGCTGAACAGCTTATGTCCAAAGAACTGAAGGTGATTATAGTTTTAAATTCTTTATTTGCCATGTTTGCAATAGAAATCTAACTGTAGCAATCAAAATGGCTGCAGAAACTGCTGGCTCATATTAGCAACTTATTTTCAAACTTCACAATTCCGTTTACTGGCATGTGGGCTCTCATGTGGAAGATTGTGCCCAAGTGTAAGGCTAGCTAAACAACATATGTCCAAAGAACTGAAGGTGACTATCCAGTGGAAATAGTACATGCTGTAGCAGTTCAAGGCATATTTGTACATTGGGATATGTGAAAAGTGGCTGTTCTGGGGTGATGATCAAAAGTTAGTTTCTCAGCCACCTGGAGATCCCCTCAGAAATTGTGTTGTAGCAGAACCTATGAAATCATGGAAATCTTTGCATTGCATATGACTGAGTAATACTCCTTTCTACTTTTGATAGTCTCTGGCCATTTTACTAGACATAATAATACATCATATTTCTTTGATCATTACTGATGAAATTTTCTTGTAGGTTTTACTTCCAGAGATGGACTGGTGATTCCTTCTGCTTAATATGCGTATGGTAGCAGAGGTAGGTCTGTCCCTCATAGCCAAGATGACATGCACAGATGATTGTTCCTTATGGGGATTTGCTTCCATCATCTGCATGATCTACATCATAGGGGAAAATGCTGATGTAGGAGATGATGGTCTTAGTATACTGCTAATTCTATAAAGCGGGTTGTATCATATATCCAACATGCATATGTCAAAGTCTTTGTTTTGTAGTAGTATGTGTAGATTTTATATGTCGAGTTTCAGAATTATCTTTCATGCCTTTCTTAGGAACAAAGGTTGGTAATATTAGGGGCATGATTGTTTGCGATATATTAAATATTTTAAAGTGTATTTCACAAATTTTACTGGTGGGGTCGAAGCTACTGAGAAAAATGTCGAGTTTGGGTGAGGAAGACCAAAGAATTCTCTCTAAGCATCACGATAGGACAGGCTTATCAGAAGTTTGAAGTTCTAGGTGGCCAACAAGTGTCTTTTACATGCACTGAATAAATTGTGAATATGGTTCCTTTTTGTTACCTTCATCGTGTATCGGGATTCGGAACCATCATCCTTTCTCAAAATGAAATCTTTTTGCTTAAACGTTCACTCTGTTTGAAAATGGATCTCCAATTTTTTTAACATAATCTTGATTTGTAGTCTGTAGACATGGGAATGAACTCATTTATCACGAATATGTTTAAGACTGTATGAATATGAGTTGAAAATTCAAGTGTGCCTTTTCGTGATGCTACTAGGTCTGATCTGTTGCTACTGATGATATAATTCAGGAATTGTAATTTTTTCAAATGGGATTATTATTGTGTTAGCACATTAGCTCACATGATATCTGCTTAACACAATTAAATGAAGCTTTTATGGATAGAGGGTTGTATCCATTACACTGGTATTGCAATTTAAAATGAATCTGGTTCTGCAATTTAAAATGACCGCACAAGGGAATGGATATGGAACTCAGAACAGCCTCTCTTGATGCTACACCAAGATACTTTATAATATGATTATGGAAAATCGCTCAGGATATTACTTCATTGTGGCCAAGCTGACATGTTGATCAGAAAGATTGGTCGAATTTGTGGGAATTGTAAGATTTCACGGGATTAGAATTGTTCGAGAAGATACTGATTGAAGACAATCAGTCTAAGAAGGTTGGGAACAGTTATGGCTGTCTAAGAAATACGAGTAGTGTGTTTTCTTTTGGCTCCTCTCATTGCAATCTCCTTACCTATCACAATATGTCCAAGTATGGTTTATTGGCCCGCCAAGATGCAACCTTTATATGGTTAAGTGAAGGAATTTTGTCTCACTTGTTTCTTCATTGCTCCTTTGCAAAAAAGTCCTGCTAATAGATGTCGATGGATTTACACTAGACCCATAGGTATTTTGGTCTAGACATGAAATCCATGAATGCTTGTTGGATTGAGATATTATTGTTGATTTTGCATTAAGCTAAGCTTAAGCATGAAGTTCATTCCATTTAGCTTTTAACTTAAACCATAAACAATTTAGTTGTAGCAACCGAGATCACAAGAAGAAACACCATGCACAAGTACACAAGAAGTATCATGGGAAACCCTTCTCAACAAGGGAAGAAAACCCAGCCAATTCTTTGCTATATTCTTCAAGAGAAAGACCTTCACCACCAAGAAAACCTAGCACACAAAAGGGTGCTTGCAAACCCTAGAAGACTAGCGTCCAAGAGAGGTGCACACTTTTCCCAAGTAGATGTACTTGCTGAAATTTCCAAACTCAAACAAAAGATATGATTCCTCAATGGGGAATCTACCTTTACTTATATTAGAATCGACTTGTCAACATAAGTGTCTATTGGCACAACAAGGTCGACCTCCCTAATTCACAATATAATTATTAATAACCAGATTAATTATATTTTACATTAAGGTGGGGCCGACATGTACCCTTTACATTACAATTAGGGTTACAGCCAGGTCTGAATCTTGAACAATATAGCAAGGGATCTCATACACCCACTAGTGCTCAACCACTAGGGGCACATCCATAGGGATGTCCATATCTCTATCTCACTGCATTACGCAGGAGAACCACTCTCACTAGTGCTCCACCACTAGGATCACGTTCACCTGTGCTTGTCCACAAACACATCCACTCAACATATCTTCTTTCCCACTGCATTACACAGGAGAGTCATTTGGAGTTCATCATTTCAACTCTCTGCTTAAAGGAGGCTAATACATAATCTTCATCTCTGACTCATGACGATGCACCCAACTCTATGGGAATTCACACATTCACCTTGTGCTTAGCCACATACACGTCCAACTCTACAGATCTCCTTTCTCACTGCGTTACACGGGAGAATCATCTGGAGTTCTTCTCAACTCTTTGTAAGGAGGAGGCCATCTCTACATTCCAACTCTATCTTAGATAGGAACCACACACCCCTCTCAGGGGCTCTCTCTTAGGTTTGTGTCCTGGAGAATGTCTCACGCCACTGTAATCATCAACACTCCCTCTTAGCTAGGGAGACATTCTCCACCAGGCCAAGTCTCTCACGGAAATACTCGAACTTTGTCTTGGCAAGTGGTTTGGTGAAGATATCTGCAATCTGTTCATGAGTAGGAAGATACTGCATGTGTACTGTCTTCCTCTGCACCATGTCTTTGATATTGTGATACTTTATCTCAATGTGTTTTGATCTGTCATGAAACACAGGGTTCTTGAAGAGCTTTACACAACTCTGGTTATCACAATGAATAGTAGTAGGATCCATCTCATGATCGAACAAGTAAATTTGTCAGAAGTTTATGAAGCCGCACTGCTTCGCACACTCAATAATATATACTCTACTTCTGTGGTATTCAAGGCCACAAAACTTTGTTTCCTGCTACACCAGGAAACCATGACAACCTTCACGGTAAAACAACAACCATATGTTCTCTTCCGATCCACTGCACTCTATGCTCAATCTGCATTGGCATATCTTGCAAACTCAAGTTCACACTGGAGGCATATCTCATGTCATATCCAACTGTGCCTCGTATATATCTCAATACATGTTTTGCTGTTGTCCAATGAGTCTGTCTTGGTTGACTCGTGAAATGACTAAGTACATTCACTGCATAACATGAATCAAGTCTAGTGTTAACCAGATACATCAGTGATCCAATCAGCTGTGGATCAATCTCGTCTGAATCATCATCAATCTTTTTCTTCAAATCCATCACCGTGGATTTGCATTCTGTCATACTGAACTTCTTTAACTGTATATTTTCCTTGACTCAGGAAAATCTCATCGGTCCTCTGTCATACTTCTTGTCCCAAGAAGTAGTGCATCATACTCAGATTCTTCATCTCAAAATCATAAGTCAAAGATTACTTGTATCTAACAACAAGGCTTTCTGAATAAGTCATCAAAATCAGGCTCTCGTCACCAACACTGTAATAATATAGGTTTGGATCAACAACACTCTTGCTAAAACCCAAACTCATCAAGAATCTATCCATTTGATGTAGTTTCCAATTCATGGATGGTAGTATGGATGGAAGTGTATCGAGCTTACTGGATCAAGTGTCTCATCATAGACAACTCCCTCTGTTTGTGAGAATCCTCTGGCTATAGATCTCGCTTTGTATTTCTCGACACTTCCATCAGCTGCATGCTTGATCTTATAGATCCACTTGGAAGTCACCACAGACTTCCCTTCTGGTCTCTGAACAATATCTTATACATCATTCTTTAAGATATATTGGTATTCTTCTGTTATGGCATCTTGCCATACCTGTTCTCCTATTGCTTCTCCAAGACAAGGAGGCTCAGAATCAATGAAGTGGCACATGGATGAAGAATAGCTCGAAAAATCTCTTTGTTCTCTTGATATGTGCCTTGAGAGGCTTGTATGTTTCTCTGCCTCTTGCAGAGTGAGCCTCGATAGGCCTTTCATGCCCTACTGCAATATTTCTGGACATATCAACTGGAGCAACTGGGTCAACTGGAATAATGTCTGTCTCCCTCTGAACTACTAAAGGGGGAAAAGGTATTGTCTCACTGTTAATCTCCATGTGAGATTCTCTAGATCTTTGAATGACTATCTCTTCTTCAATGACAACATCTCTGCCTATCTCAATCTATCTCTGATTAGGAATGTAGATCTGGAATGTCTTCGAAGATTCACTGTTACCCTATAAATGTATCCTTTCTCCTTGAAGGGTCTAGCATGGGCTTCTTCTCTTTGGGTACATGAAAAATACACTGGGCACCCAAATATCCTGAAGTGTTCAATCTCAGGCTTCACTCCAGTGAAGGCTTCTTTATGTTTATGTTCTTCAAAATCTGGTGAGGATTCATATACTGTGTCATACATGTTTCTGTCCACAGAATCATAGAAAGATTCTGATCATGTATTATTGCATTGATTGCCTTAATGATGGCTCTGTTCTTCCTCCTTTTCAAATATTTTTTACTCCCTCTGAAGCTTGAAGTATGACCATGTTCCTTTGTTGTTAACCTGCATGAAACAAGAGAACAAACAAAAGGAAACAAAACAAGAATATCTCCTAAAGGAGAATAATGAGTACATCTCTAAAATCAAAACAATTTAAGGATTGTTGTCACAACTACAACACTTATTTTTAATGTAGTAACTTTTGAAATGTAGGTTAGAGACATGATAATTAAGGCCATCAAACCTGGAGTCTTCACTTCTAGTGTGTTGTTCCTCTGAATGCACTGAGATCCCTCTTGATCCACGACTTCAACAAAGGTTCCCCCCTCCTGCAATTTCCCTCATGACAATGATACAAATAATATATACAAGTGCATACCTGAGGATGCTGATATGATTTGTCCAATGGCACCTGACTGATCTCTGTTCTTTGAGATCTTTATGAGAAGATAGTCACGGTGTCACCTTTTTTCATCTTTGTTATTTTGAAGCTGGTCCTTCAATGTAAGGGCTTGAGTAGATGATTGGCTTCCTTGCGTTGACGTCATCTTCCTTCCATTCATTGATAGTTGTCTTTGGTAAACCCTTTTGTATCATCCATAATAAGTCTTCTTCTGAAGTCTTGTCTTCCGGGAACTTGAAGTTGCTTGATCCATCAAGCTTATCTTCCATCATAGTTTTAGATTTTTTACAAACCCTTGTCAACTGGGCTAGAAAACCTAACAGTTAGGCTAGCCTAGCACTTTTAGGTTTTGTTGGACTTATGACTGCCAACAATAACCCTTTGAAAGACAGGAGAACATTAGTGAGCTAAAGAGCTCCTTCAATGAGTTGCAGAAACCCTAATACTGAAATTTTTGCAGAAATTAGCGAAACCCTAGGGCCAAAATTTCAAAATGCTCAGAATTTCACTCTGAGAGTCTCTGGAGGTGTGCTGGAGGAGGTCGTACCCTCCTATGCCAAAATTAGCCCCAACGTTCAAGTATTAAGAGCTAAAACACTTCAAAAAGGAGGGTCGTATCGATTTTCTGGAAACCCTAGGAGGGTTGTACGGTTCTATAGAAAAGAGAGGAGACTGGTAGATGTTTGTGCAATGGGTTCTTCAAGACCTATGCTCTGATACCATGTTGATTTTTCAATAAGCTAGGCTTAAGCATGAAGTTCATTCCATTTTAGCTTTTAACTTAAACCATAAACAATTTAGTTGCAACAACCAAGATCACAATAAGAAACACCATGCACAAGTACACAAGAAGTATCCTGGGAAACCCTTCTCAACAAGGGAAGAAAACCCAACCAATCCTTTGCTATATTCTTCAAGAGATAGACCTCCACCACCAAGAAAACCTAGCACACAAAAGGGTGCTTGCAAACCCTAGAAGACTAGCACCCAAGAGAGGTGCACACTTTTCCCAAGTAGATGTACTTGCTGAAATTTCCAAACTCACACAAAAGATATGATTCCTCAATGGGGAATCTACCTTTACTTATATTAGACTTGACCTGTCAACAAAAGTGTCTATTGGCATAACAAGACTGACCTATCTAACTCACAATATAATTAATAATAAACAGATTAGTTATCTTTTACATTAAGGTGGGGCCGACCTGTACCATTTACATTACAATTAGGGTTACAGACAGGTCTGACTCTTGAACAATATAGCAAGGGAGCTCATACACCCACTAGTGCTCAGCCACTAGGGGCACATCCACAGGGATGTCCATATCTCTATCTCACTGCATTACACATGAGAACCACTCTCACTAGTGCTCAAACACTAGGATCATGTTCGCCTGTGCTCGTCCACAGGCACGTCCACTCAACATATCTTATTTTCCATTGCATTACACATGAGAGTCATCTGGAGTTCATTATCTCAACTCTCTGCTCTGAGGAGGCTAATACATCATCTTCATCTATGTCTCATGACGATGCACCCAACTCTATGAGAATTCACACGTTCACCTTGTGCTCAACCACATGCACACCCAACTCTGCAGATCTACTTTCTCACTGTGTTACACATGAGAATCATCTAGAGTTCTTCTCAACTCTCTGTAAAGAGGAGGCCATCTCTACATTCCAACTCTGTCTCAGATAGGAACCACACACCCCTCTCAAGCATTCTCTCTCATGTTTTTGTCATGGAGAATGTCTCACGCCGCTGTAATCATCAACAATTATTTAATTTTTCATTCTAAAAGGAGAGTAAATTACCATGGTAGCCACTTTCTCATTTTTTCTCAAGGGTACTATGGAATTCTTGGAACTGATTTGTCATTGATGTCATATAGGTAGGAGATTACCATGTCTGTCCATCTCCTGCATGGAAGAACTTGGCTCATCCAATAACGAGGTTGAGTTTAAGGCTCTTATTAGAGGATTAAAGATTGGAGAAGTTGTAGGTGTAAGGAATTAATCCAAGGGGACTTAGAGTTGGTCATTGATGCACTTTTGCATGAAGATGATTTTTTTCACCAGTAATTAAAAAGAGAATTATAGTAAAAAAAATTCTATGAAAGGGGGAGAAGCCATCTTGTTCTCCACATTTGGCTTGACAATCGTCAATAACTATGCAACCATCAACTTAGAATACAAGAAAAAACCAACAAAGCGAACAAAACCCTAAACAATAGAAACTAACCTGTTGAAAACTAGAGGGCTTCCATGCACAATCTATTTTTGAACCTTAGAGTTGGTAATTGATGCACTTTTGCATGGAGATGATTTTTTCTGTCAGTACTTAAAAAGAGGATGATATTAAAAAATATATTTCTACAAAACAAGGAGAAGCCATCTTGTTCTTCCTCCATTGTGTTTCTACATCTGGCTTGAGTGATCATCAATAACTATGCTACCATCAATACATAGAATACAAGAAAAAACAACAAAGAAAACAAAACCTTAAACACTAGAAAACAACCAATTGCAAACTAGAGGGCTTCTATGTGCAATCCATTTTTGAATCTATCTCCTTGATTTGACACCTAAATGTACATTGGAACTGTTGATGACCCCTCTTTAAAAGGGAAGTTACTTGACAACACTAAGGGCCTAAAAGAGTTTTGATCTTCTAATAACTATGGGTTCCTTTGAGGACCTTTGTTGGACTGTAGAATATAATTTGCATTATAATGAATGAGGGTCCTACATTTCCTACTCTTATCTATTGTCCCATTTCAAAGAAGAGCTTTTTAGCCTTGGCTGTTTTGACTTGCCCTTTTTTTCTAATTTCCAAACAAACTTGAATTTTTGTTTCTTTTAATGTTATTGGGTAAAAGCCCCCTTCCTACTTTGTTGAGCTAGTTGACGAGGATTTTGACAGATTCACCTCTTAGGGTGTCATACAAGTCTCCATGAAATGACAAAATCATGGTATAAATGACATTTGAATGACAAAATCCTCTAATAATATCCCAATGCTTGTTGGATTGGGATATTATTTATTTTTTCATTCTAAAAGGAGAAAGTGAATTACTATGGTAGCCACTTTCTCATTTTTTCTCAAGGGCACTATGGAATTCTAGGAACTGGTTTGTCTTTGATGTCATATAACTTGGCTCATCCAATAACGAGGTTGAATTTAAGGCTTTTATTAGAGGATTAAAGATTGGAGAAGGCGTAGGTGCAAGGAATCAATCCAAGGGGACTTAGAGTTGGTCATTGATGCACTTTTGCATGAAGATGATTTTTTTCACCAGTAATTAAAAAGAGAATTATATTTAAAAAAAATATATGAAAGGGGGAGAAGCCATCTTCTTCTCCCTCCATTGTGTTTCTACATCTGGCTTGACAATCATCAATAACTATGCAACCATCAACTTAGAATACAAGAAAAAAAACATCAAAGTGAACAAAACCCTAAACAATAGAAACTAACCTATTGAAAACTAGAGGGCTTCCACGTGCAATTCATTTCTGAACCTTAGGGTTGGTAATTGATGCACTTTTGCATGGAGATGATTTTTTCCATCAGTACTTAAAAAGAGGACCATATTAAAAAATATATTTCTACAAAACAGGGAGAAGCCATCTTGTTCTCCCTCCATTGTGTTTCTACATCTGGCTTGAGTGATCATCAATAACTATGCTATCATCAATACATAGAATACAAAAAAAACAACAAAGCAAACAAAGCCCTAAACACTAAAAAACAACCAATTGCAAACTAGAGGGCTTCTATGTACAATCCATTTTTGAATCTATCTCCTTGATTTGATACCTAAATATACATTGGAATTGTTGATGACCCCTCTTTAAAAGGGAAGACAACACTAAGGGCCTAAAAGAGTTTTGATCTTCTAATAACTACGGGTTCCTTTGAGGACCTTTGTTGCACTGCAGAGTATAATTTGCATTATAATGAACGAGGGTCCTACATTTCCTTCTCTTTTCTATTGTCCCATTTCAAAGCAAAGCTTTTTAGCCTTGGTTGTTTTGACTTGCCCTTTTTTTCTAATTTCCAAACAAATTTGATTTTTTGTTTCTTTTAATGTTACTGGGTAAAAGCCCCCTTCCTAATTTGTTGAGGTAGTTGACGAGGATTTTGATAGATTCACCTCTTAGGGTGTCATACAAGTCTCCATGAAATGACAAAATCATGGTATAAATGACATTTGAATGCCATGTTTTCATAGTACAAAGCCTCACTCCATTGGGACTCTTCCAAGTCTAGTATTATCAACTTTGGTAAGCCCTCATTCAAATCTATCTCTACATAGAGTTTGGCAAAGATATACATGCCTCCTTCGACCCTTTTTCTCTCATGGCCAAGGTATTTACTTGGGCAATTTTCTACTCCTTCAAAAACTTCTCTCCCAAAAATGAATGGGGAGGTTCAATAGTGTGACCCACCTAGAGTAGTTGATAGTAACATTGTGATTGGATGAAAATTTGAGAGCCACATAATCATAAACAAACCCACATTTCTTTGGAACTAGGGCCCATTTTCTAGGGTTGATTTCCCTTCTCTTCATGGCAAAGGACATGAGAAAAAATTCCCTAGCACAAAAATATCCTTGAAGATCTTCACCCCATTGAAGCCTCATTCATTTCTTCACTGCTTTTGTGCTTGGTTGTATGCCATTAAACCATCATATAAGTGTTTGATACTTATGATTCAAGGGGATGTTTTTGGCACCTCTTTGAACTCACTTTATAGATGGAATTGCTTAATGTTCTCAATGAAACACATGGTGCTTGAAGTTTTGCACCTTTGTGGTAGTCTAGTGTGCAATTGCTTGCCCCCTTCTCTTGATGAGGAAGACACATTTATTTCATTGGTGGGTTCTTTGTAAGATGTTGGGTGGGATAGACCCATGTATTTATCCTACAAACATTGGTATTCATTGGAGGGTGAATTAGGCAATTCTTTCTCCATTGAAGACACACCATGGGGAAAGTTTGGTGTTTTATTTATGAATGGAAGCTTAGGTGGTGAATCCTCAGAAACATCCCTTGCCGAAGTGAAGGAGCCTTGTGTTGGTATCCCTAAGTGAGGGTATGCTACATTGAAACCCTAGATGGGGGGAAGGAACTTAGCATTATTTTGTGTCATTCTATATGATTTTTCAAGAAATAATGTTTCAATAAATTAGATGAGCTTTTAGACACTTGCTCACTTAGCATCCAAGTATAGTTGGGGAAATGTAGATTGCATCTAGTGTTTTACATTTGAAGAAACAAAAACTCATTGACACAAATGTGGAGGGAGGGACTCTCCTTTACCTATTCCTAGATATAATTAAAAATGCTCGACACAAAATTCTTACTATGCCCAATCTACTCTCATGGTTTTTATATTGTCATGTTGTATTTTGCCTTGTTGCTAAAATTTTGTTTTCTACATGATTTTATATTATAAGGTCGATGATGAGCAAGAAGGGCCATTGAGCTCTCATTAATTTTTTTTTGACATAAAATTCCTACTATTCCCAAATTACTCTTGTGATTTTTATATTGTCTTGCTATATTTTGCCCTGTTGCTAAAATTTCATTTTTACATGATTTTATATTATAAGGTTAATGCTCAACAAGGAAGGCCATTAATTTCTTATTAAATGTTATTTGTGAAAAGTGGTAGTGAGCTTGAAGATAATTTGGTTGATTACATGCATAATTTTGACCATTATGCACAACCTTTTGTTATTTGAGATAATCCTCTACCTTAAAAAAATGTTTTGTTAGATCCATTTTCAAACTTTTAAAATTATAGGAAAATCCATTTAAACTAATAGATAAGATCTATTTGGATAAGGACTTTGACTAAGATACAATATAAGAACTAAAGGACATTACACCGAGATCAAGCTTTGATATTAGTTGAAGGAAAATAGGGTGAGATTAGGCTATAGTATGAATTATAGGGCAGTGAGGCAAGGACAATGGAAACTAGAAGCCAAGTTAGTAAGGCAACTATTTGTGACAATAAAACACATTTTAATGATAACACAAATTTGAGTGATTTAAGTGTTGTCCCATGCCTTCAACATAATATCGTGAGATAGAGTTTTGAGTGAATGCTCTTTTGTCAAATTTACTCTAGAATTGCAATGTTTCTCTTTACTCTTTTCCATGCCCATATATGTTGTTATTTGAGAAATGTTTCTCTTTACTCTTTTCCATGCCCATATATGTTGTTATTTGAGAAAAATATGTTATCCTTTCATAAATACACATGAGATTAGCAAGAAATAATTACCATTCTATATAGGGTATTTATAGTTCTTAATGGGTACAACATAAGTACAACATATGTATATAATCTCTATAAGCATAACTTACCTCATTCAAGGTCAAATTGTTTTTTTGGTTACTCAACATATATGCTCTCACGTGCTTGACAAATTTAGATTTAAATAATAAATTGCCTCAATCTTTCTTATTTTTAGTTTTTAGTCCTTTCTCCTCACCCTACCTACTTCTTAGTATCAATGGAAATTACCCATACATGGGCCCATTCACCATCTTCTCTGCTAAGTTATATTATTATTCTAAGTGACTTACGTGTTCATTTTTTTATTATAAAAAATAAAACGCTCCAGTATCTATTAATATATACAATAAAATAAATGCACTTTACACAAAAAGGGATACATAGAGAGCCACAATAGACATAGAAATCATAGCGAGTGCTATCATCAAATAAAAATTAAGTTACATAGGGCCAAGAAGTAATATCCCATTAAGTTGCATGTGCCAACAGTTGACCAAATAAATGATTGCGTGGCACATTAGTTCATCAACCAACCATGTTAATTGCATGGGTAATTCTTAGATATCTAGATTTTGTACCTGTACACTATCAATGCATCAAATTCTGTAATCTAGCAAATGCCACATTGTTTCCATGCAAAATCCTAACTTGAGAATGCTTAGTGCACGTTATGATGAATTGTTTGAGTTATATAAGGAATTTGAATGGGAAAACCTGGGAAACAACTTCCCTTCCCTTCCATTACCTCCTCCAATAAATCTTATAAATACAAGCATCTTCCATGAGGTCATAGAGTTCAATGAATGCAAGTTACACTACAAAAGTATAGCCAAAGATTGTAAGTCCTTTCTACAATCATTTCATTGTGCTTCAAAGGTTTTGACGTTGCTTATTTGTATTTTTCATTGTCCATTTGCTTGAAGGAGAGATTTTTTCCAGTCATTGCCAAATCAAAGAGAGTCTCAAAGAGGAAATATCCCACCCCCCTAAAGAGAGAGCTTGGAGATCACCTACATAGCTCGTTTAAGGTGGAATTGCTTATTATTGTAATATTCTTTCCATTATTTTTAATACAAAGAATTTGGTTTCTTTCCCCCCATCAAATGCATGTTTAAATGGCTTGAATGTTTTTCCCATTGGATTTAATACTAATCATTTGAACTATTGGTATTGTGAGAGAGTTGTAGTGCTAGCTATCTATTGTCATTGTGTGCAATTCCATGAAGGGCGATTCTTCATTTCATTTCACTTCATATTAAAGGCCAATTCATCAAGAATCTTACTTGAAGGTTTCCTTCTCCTTTCTCTTCTGATTTTTATTGATTGCATATTTGGGAAAGTAGTTTATTTAGCTTTGTTCACTTGCACAATTTATGCATTTTAATTTATGTCTGCACCAGTAGTTCCAATTTGTGTGTTGAGTACATTTGGTACACCCTTGCACCAAATCACACACAACAATGGATTCTTGGGCTACAAAGGATATTTTCAGACGACCTCGAGTAACCATGGATTTTACGTAGATTTAAGCCTCCAAATTTTATTTAGTATAGCATCAAAATTGGCTTAGTTTTCAACCATTTATCCACCAACTGACTTGTATTTCTTGAAATCCTTCATTCCATTTCACCTCCAATCATGCCACTAGCCTTATGGCCCTTATAGGACAAGCTTCGTAAAAATATTGTTAAGAATGAGATTCCAAATTTTGTCCATGATATGCTTGTAAGAGTTGGTTAGATTAAACTTGATGTTGAGAGCCAAATCACTCTTCTACTCCCTTTCCCAAGTATCAAATAAATCTCTGGCAATGTTAATTCCATTTTTGAAGAATTTCTTGGTAAAAAACTATGTTGATTCTACTAGAGGCTTGCCTTCTTAAAGAATCACCAATGACCACCAAAGGCTACGATCATTAAAGGAAAATCCAACCCTCAAGGAATTAATTTTCCAAACAAGTTTATGCTTGATTGATTCCCATGCTTTCCATATGATCTTACCCACAAAATGCCCTTGGGGAGGGTGTCATTAGTAGTTTTCATATTAAGATTGGTTTAAGCTCATCAATCTAAAGGGGCAATAGAGGTGATGCAGTTTATCAAGAGGTTTTTATAGGCTTCATAACCTTTCTCTACATTGATGATCCACTTGGTCATGTCACCCGATCTTGAATGTACATATAGATAATTCCCACTCCCCTCCAATATTTTGTGTAGAATAGAGATCCTAGTTAACTTTGTGGAATCCTTTTTTTTTTTTCCCTTTGAATAGGTCCATAAAAAATTCCTAAGCAACTTTTCAATTGTTAATAGGATCTAGTAGAAGGAATCCAATGTGAAGAATAATAGACATGTGTGGTGCCCAATACTTTGGCACTTATTTGGAAAGTGGTAGAAAGAGACACATGCTTGTCAATTTTCTTGGCTACTCTTTGAAGAACAACCTCCCACATTAGGATAAACATGAAAAACAAAGGGGATATCTAATAATTTGAAGAGATAGACAATTTGAATCTAGGCCCACCCGTAGCCAACAAGTGATATGCAAATTTCTGTGGATGTTCCACTAGAAAAATTCATCACTACATATCTTGTATTACACTAAAATATTTTATTATGCATGTTTATTTCCTTATATATYAGATTTATTATCACTATCTTATTGCTCAAGTTAAAGAAATAAATGAAATATGAAAATGAAAGAACAAGAAAATTAACACACCATCCACACAAATGAACACAAGATGTATCMTGGGAAACCCAATRTGGGAGAAAACCCAACTAGAAGGTGAGGCCTATGCTCCGTTCTCTTTTCTTTAGTTATGAAATGCAAGTACAAAGAAAGGGGGCACTCACTATGGAGTTGCCTTTGACACTGTATGATTGCTACATAATTTTCTTCCTCCTATGTTATGCTCTCAATTCCCACTCCTAGATGATCTGCTCAACTATGAAACAAGTACAATGCTAAAAGAAAGGAACCCCTTCTCCTTCTAGCGTCATAGTATTTAACATAGAAAGGTGAGGCCTATGCTMTGTTCTCTTTTCTTTAGTTATGAAATGCAAGTACAAAGAAAGGGGGCACTCACTATGGAGTTKCCTTTGACACTGTATGACTACTACATAATTTTCTTCCTCCTATGYTATTCTCTCAATTCCCACTCCTAGATGATCTGCTCAATTATGAAAYAACTACAATGCTAAAAGAAAGGAACCACTTCTCCTTCTAGCRACATAGTATTTAACATAGCTTGATAGTTGTCTAGTGTTAGGGTTTTTGCATGTCTCAATTCTCAATTAGTGTTGTGTTTTTGAACTTCTAGAATATTCTTGAAAGTACACATGTGTCTAAACCAAAATGTGTGAGTAATGGGGGTTGATGTGGCACCCACTTGGTACCATGGTGGTCAACAAAGAAAGTCAACTTGTGGGAGGCATAAATTTCGCATACGAGCTCTGATTGAGGTGATTCGTGTACTGTTGGAAAGGTCTAAATGTATAGAACAATGTCAAGGTCCTAGGAACTATGTTCACAAATTTTGAGCCCCAAAGTTTTTTTATTTTATGCCTCAAAATGGATTTGGAAGGTTCCAAACCCCGAATCTCCAAATTGGGACCTGCTGCTAAAATGGGCCTTGCAAGCCAATTCCTTTGATTTTTCCACCGAAAAAGTACCAAGATATATGAAAAATTATAACATGATCCAATTTGGACCATACCTCCCCATTTTGGGAGTCTTTTCATCCCCAAAATATTTTACTTAGTGAGGTGAGGAAATTGTTCCTCTACCTTCTCCTTGGAGTACCATTTTTCCTTGCCTAGAAGTTGTCCTTTCTATCCGATCTTCAAAATTAGGTCAAGCTACCCTTGTCTTGTAGTTCTAGACTTATTTTAGAAAAAAATGTGTCTTTTTCCAACTCTGCTTGAGATTACGATGCTAGGTCCTTTATGGTAGGTAAGGCTTGCTCCTTAGTTTCTTGATCCAACATGGAAGGCTAATAGAGTTTCCGATTCTCCACATTCACTACTCAGTAAATGTACATATATGGGTGTTGGGTATGTGTTATATTCTTTGCTCAACCAAACTTAGTAACTGCATTGTGCCAGACACACAATGGGGTCACAGGGGGGTGGGAGACCTCAATTTTTTTCGGCAATTTTTTGTGTTTTTTTTTTAAAGGTTTTTCAGCACATGGTTTTGTAATTCCGGTTAAGGAATTACGATTGTTGATTAATCCGGGTCAATGGATTAGGGGTTTTGGATGTCGTGGGATATTATATATATTGTGTTGTAAAAAATGAAGATATATGATAATAAAATAATTATAGGTGCGGAACTAAATAGGTTGTTGGTTTTCCTGGTTTGGGTTTCGAGGGTAAAATCTCTGTGTAATGTGTCTGTGTGCCATTGTATCTTTTATTTATTTTTATTAAGAATCCATTTGCAGTAATTAATTGTACAAGGTTAAAATATACATTTTGTATCATAACAGTTATTGGCTTTAGGGGGATGCCTTTGTGGTTAGGGGTTTGGCTCAGGTTTGTGATAAACCTTGTTACAATGGGAGCTCTATGGTATCGATTCTTGTGGTGAAAATAAATGACAAGCAGTTCAAAGATAGAGAGCGAAAAATTTAATGAGAAAAGATTTGAGTTGTGGAAGCTCAAGATGGAAGATCTGTTGGTGGAAAAAGATCAATGGATCACTATGGATCCATGTATTGTACCTACAAGAATGACAATAGAAGACTGGGAAAATTTGTATCATAAGGAGAAGAGCACAATCTAGCTGTGTCTCTTAGATTCATTATTACTGAATGTGTCAGGGGAAGCTACAACCAAGGAATTATGAGATAAGTTAGGGGATTTGTATTAGTATAAATACCTGGTAAACAAATTATTCCTGCAGAAGAAGTTGTACAACCCAAGGATGGAAGATGGTGACTCAGTGACAGAGCATCTGAATGCCTTCAATATTGTGGCAAATCAGTTATTTTCTATTGATATTAAGATTTATGATGAAGATAAGTGTATACGTTTATTGTTCTCTTTACTAGACTAGGGGGATAGTCTGGTTGTATCCATAGGAAATAATGCAACTACTTTAAGCTTCGATGATGTGATCTCATCCTTAATGTCAGAGGAGATGAGGCGGAAAAACATGGAAGGAAAGAGCACAAATTCCTTATTTTCAATAGGATTCTCCTAGGAAAGAAATAGATCTATGTCCTCAAGTGGGAGATCTAAATCTAGGGGAAGATCGAAATCTCCCGGAAAATTTGTAAAGGTATGCTGGGGATGTGGAAAATAATGACATTACAAGAAACAATGTAGATCCAAAAGTGTTGAAAGAGGGAAGGGATCTGATGATGCCCCTTCTACAAAAGGAAAAACCTATGTAGATGAAGGAGGAGATGTGCACTTGGCTTCTTCAAGCACACATGCAAATAATGAGGCATGGCTCGTCGACTCAGGTGCATCCTTTCGTATGACTCCTCACAGGGAATGGTTTTGTGAGTATGAAAGGTATGATGGAGGTGATGTTTTCCTTGGTGATGACTTGACAACCAAAATCATAGGATGAGGAAAAGTCAAGTTGAAGCTCTGTTAAGCCCTAAATAGTGGCACATTACCCATTAATTATGGCATATTACATTAGTAATGTTATTTTATTTATGTTGGCTTGGGTCCATTAGTTGTAATTGTACCTCCTAGTCTCATATATATACCAAGGATACCTTTTCATTTGGAATCATCTTGTATTTGGAAATCTATGTGGTGTATAAGGAGGTTTCCCCCTCGAAGATGCTTATTATCTGAAATTATCTCTTTTTAAAGGCTTTGAGTACTTATTCTAAGGTTTTTCTATGCTATCTTGGTATTTGGTTCCTAACATTTGGTATCAGAGCTCAAGGTCTTGGGGTTTTGTTGATACATCTAAGACACCTTGGTATTTTCGCTATAAATTTTTTTCTACGACGTTTTAGAAGGAACCCCTTGGAGGATATTTAGTATATGGATCAAGGTATGTGGGGTTAAAATTTAAGCTCTCGAGGCCTTATAATTCAGATATATATATTGTGTAAGATAGGGTTATGGAATCATCTTGAATTTAGTCATCTCAGAATTTTCGCTATAACATTTTTTTTTACAATTTCAGACCCTGAAATCTAGAGGTTATTCATAGAAGTTATCAAGGTATTTGTGATAAAAAATTCAGCTTCTGGTTCATCCTATTGTTTTAGATACACCCTGTGCAAGATAGGGTATCTGATTAGTCTTATTAACTAGTCTCAAACAGGTCTTCCGAGGAAAACAATGATATCTTCTTCAATGAGTATCCAAATTAAGTGTGACTAGTTGCATTGGAAAGTGGAAAGTATATAGTATTTATGGTACAAGTTTCAGAATCAAATATCATATATTGTGATATTGGCACACTTTACAAGTACACTCTCCTAGAAGGGACAAAATTCAACACAATGTGGGGAAGTTACCATAACTTCCACTTGGGACATCCAATTTTGATCAGACTTGTGGAATTGTAGAGAAGACGTATCATAGAGATACAAAAATAAATTTTTAGACCCATAAGGGCCGAAATTTTGGAGATACAGTAGAAGAAATATCATCTAGCAGAACCACCTCATAATCAAGGTTTAAAAGTGATACTTGGCCAAGATACCACACAAAGCTGTAAATAGTGGCACATTACCCCTTAATTAGGGCATATTACATTAGTAATGTTATTTTATTTATGTCAGCTTGGGTCCATTAGTTGTAATTGTACCTCCTAGTCTCCTATATATACCAAGGAGACCTTTTCATTTGGAATCATATTGTATTTGGAAATATATGTGGTGTATAAGGAGGTTGCCCCCTCGAAGAGGCTTATTATTTGAAATTCGGAAGGATTAGAACACTCCCTAGTGTTCTGAACATCCCATGATTGGCCATAAATTTTATTTCTATAAGAAAAATGGACGATGCAGGGGTAAAAATAATGTTTGATAATGAAACCTATAGGATGGTTCGAGGGAAATGGTGTTGCTGAAGGGAGTTCGGATTGGAACTCTATGTAAGTTGGTGGGAAGCATTGCCAGTGATGGGTGCAAAATTTCCATTGTTCCTGAGATTGGAGATGAAGAAGAAAATGTTAGTTTTCTTCATATGAGATATGCGATATATTCGATATATTATTACAATAATGAGTGTTCCATATATAGGGAACATAAGGTGACCATCCATGAAGGGATGCGTCCCTTGAATAATCAATAACTATTTATTATTATCATTTTACTTATTATATATGATATTTAATAATTGATAATAATTATATTATTAATTATTATCTTTATATAATGTCTTTTCGATGTTTTCCAAACATCAACACTCCCTCTCAATGAGGGAGGAATTCTCTGCGACGCCAAGTCTGTCACAGAAGTACTTAAACTTCATCCTGGTTTGGTAAGAACATCAACAACCTGCTCATCTGTAGGAAGGTACTGCACCAATACTTCCTTCCTCTGCACCATGTCTCGAATGAAATGGTACTTGATCTCAATGTGGTTTGATTTGTCATGAAACACCGGATTATCGAAGATCTTCAGACAACTTTGGTTACCATAATGAATAATGGTGGAATCCAACACATGTTAGGATAGATATGCAAGGATCTTGTGAAGCCACACTGCTTCACGGACTGTCATACTTAATGCAATGTATTATGCTTCTGTTGTGTTCAACGCCACAAAAGTTCATTTCCTGCTACACTAGGAAACCATGAAAGATCCCAAAGTGAAGCAACACTTGAAGGTGCTCTTTCTGTCCACTGTGCTCCCTGCCCAATCAAAATCAATATATTCCTGCCATATTATATCAATACTGGAAGTATATCTCAGACCATGTCGAACTGTGCCTCGCAAGTATCTCAACACATGCTTCACAACAATCTAGTGTGTCTATCTCAGCTTGCTCATAAATTGGCTAAGTGCACTCACTGCATAACAAATATCTGGTCTAGTGTTAACCAGATACATCAATGATCCAATTAGTTGTCTATACGGGGTCAGATCAATCTCGTCAGAATCGGAAGAAGACACACATAGTTTCTTCATATTCGTCACCATAGCTGTAGCCACGTGTTTCAAGTTTAATAACTCAAACTTCTTCAATTTCTCAACTGTGTACTTCCCCTGACTCAGGAAGATCTCATCAGTTATTTTCCACACCTCTAGTCCCAAGAAGTAGTGAATCATACCAAGGTCCTTCATCTTGAACTCAAAGGCCAACACATACTTTCATTCAATAATAAATCTCTATGTACCTATGAGGAATAAATCATCAACGCAGAGGACCAAAATCAGGGCCTCACCATTAACAATTTTGTAGTACATGTTGGGATCAACAACACTTTTGCTGAAGCCCAAACTCATCAGGTGTCCATCAATCCTCGCATACCAAGCTCGAGGTGCCTGCTTGAGTCCATACAAGACCTTATTCAACCTACACACATGAGACTCCTCATGTATGACGAAACCATCTGACTGCTCGATGTATATTTCTTCCCCAATATCTCCATTGAGAAAGGTTGTCTTCACATCCATTTGATGTAGTTTCCAACCGATGGATGCTGCGAGGGAAGTAATCATTCAAATAGAAGTGTATAGAGCAACAAGAGCAAATGTCTCCTCATAATCTATTCCCTCCACCTGAGAGAATCCTCTAGCAACAAAAATTGCTTTGTGCTTCTTGATGCTTCCGTCGGCTATATGTTTGATCTTATAGATCCATTTGGAATTCACTACAGACTTCCTTTTAGGTCTTGAAACAATATACCACACATCATTCTTCATGATGGACTGATACTCCTGCATCATGGCATCTCTCCATACTAGATGCCTCCTCATAACAGGAAGGATTGGAATCAATGATGTGGCTCATAGCTACAAGAGAGCACACATATTTCTAAGGTCTCTTTCTCTCTCGAAAGGTACCATGATGATTTGCATTTCCTTCTGCCTCCTGCAGAGTCTGACGAGCCCATGCAAGTATATTCCAACCTACTACAATATCTCTGGAAACATGAAGTGGAGCAACAAGATCAACGTGATCAATTTGATCAATAGGCGATGGCTCCCTCTGAATTGCTGGAGCGTGAGGGGCAGAAGGAACCATCTCTTCCTGTCTCTCACTATCAATATCCATGTGAGATCCTCTAGATCTCCTGAAGGATACCTCCTCGTTAAGGGTAACATTTCTTCTCACCTCAATCTGTCTCTGAGTAGGGATGTAGATCTAGTATTCCCTTGAAGACTTACTATACCCCACAAATGTACCCTTTCTTCCTGAAGGGTCTAGCTTGGTCATTTTCTCCTTGGGTACATGAATGTATACTCGACACCCAAATATCTTAAGTTTCCAACTTCAGACTTCACTCTGGTGAAGGCCTCCTCAGGAGTCATGTTCCTCAAAGTCTTGTGAGGACTTATGTTCTGAACATACACTACAATCATGGATGCCTCTACCCACAGAAGTAGGTAAATTCTAACCATACTAAGTAATCTTGGACCATACTTGATATATTGAGGTTCCCTCATGAAACCAATGTCTCAAGCATATCGAGGTTCCCTTATGGAGCCAATGTCCCCCAAGGCATATGAAGGTTTCCTTGTGAAACCAATGTCTTGGTTCCATTATCTGTCTATCTAAGGCATGAGATTTTGGTTCCTTCATCTCTGACTAGGTCAAACGATACATAGTCAAAGTTTTAATACACCGTCAAACAATAAATCTCAATGATATAGGTTAATGGATGCAATACATCCTGAGAAACACTTTGTGGAGTTCAGAGCCGAGTTTGCCGGATGGTCTTGTCAAGAAGGGATTACATATGCCTTTCCACATACCAACTACGGCTATGTCCTGGTTGCCTAACATTGGACTTCACCGACCAATGACGCCAGATTCACTGAGCACATGAATGTCATCGGGCGTGTCGATGAGGCAGTGCAAGAGCACAATGTAGCGCGTCACGAAGTCACCATGGTTGGCGTCGTTGAACTCTAAGGCAACCATGTTTTGCAAAAGCACTTTAGTATGCATTTCTTGTGCGTTGATCTGTGGAAGGTAGAGCGTGCCTGAGTATGTTTATAATCGTACCTCCGAGATGGAGGACGACTTGAATATAATACCTCCCTTTACCAACTCCATCGCGCTGTATGAATTGAGAACATCACGTCCTGGTCAAAATCTTGATGGCCACTAAAGTAGTCTCCTCTAGAAAGCGTAACACATATGCATGGCTCAAATAAATTTCTGAATGGACCCCAAGCGGTCGGTCTTCCCAGTAGTCGTCCATTATTCATGTTTGCACTAATGGAGAACTGGAGCACAATAGTTTGGAATTACTTGAACCTTGATGGGTTTGTGAAATCACTCCACTTATGTGCGGTGTGCCTCTTGAACCCATCGATTTTGTGAACAACAACTAAATATGAGCAAGCACTTGTTCTTTAAGTTATATTATTGGCATCATTGACTAGGACAAAATCGCTCACCTTGCATGGCAATGTCCTCTCTTTAAAGCCAAGGATTTGGCAACAATCTCTTGAACCCGACGATTGAGTTGTTCGTGTGGACGATTGAGTTGTTCAAGGGTTTCAATGAGCCATTGGAAAGATAACTGATATTTGTATATGACGTAGAGGGTTGTACATTACCCTGCTGCTATGTATCATAGCAAGCTATCTCTCATTTTCCCGGGCCCTCTCGTGAGGGAGTCGAGCCCAGTCCCTCTCTGATACCATGTTAGTTTTCTTCATATGAGATATGAGATATATTCGATATATTATTACAATAATGAGTGTTCCATATATAGGGAACATAAGGTGACCATCTATGAAGGGATGCGTCCCTTGAATAATCAATAACTATTTATTATTATCATTTTACTTATTATATATGATATTTAACAATTGATAATAATTATATTATTAATTATTATCTTTATAGAATGTCTTCCCGATGTTGTCCAAACATCAACAGAAAACACTCCTACAATATCTAGATAAAAGACTATGTTGTGGCATCAAAGACATGGACATATTAGAGAAAAGGGACTTCGAGTACTACACGACAAAGGTATGGTCAATTGATCTCTAGATTTTGATTTCTAGGAACATTGCTTATAGGGGAATCATAATCGTGTAATATTCTCCTCTGGTGCTACAAGGGTAGAGGGAATTTTACAGTTGGTGCACAATGATGTATTTGGACCTATGTTGGTTCCATCATTGGGTAAATACTTGTACTATGTCTCATTTATAGATGACTTATCAATGAATACATGGATTTATTCCTTAGGAAGAAATCTAAATGACAAGTTTAAATAGTTTAAGGCTCTTGTGGAGAATCACATAGAGAAGATAATTAAGGTGTTGAGGATGGATAATGTTTGATAATTATGCGGAAATGAATTCAAGGAATTTTTTAAGAAGTTGTTGATCTTAAAGACTATTTTACGGTCTTTGATTCAACCTCATGAGGATAAAATCCTCTTGCGTTTTTAAAGAGGTGGTACTCTATTTTAAAATTACACACATAAATATAAACAATGCCTGAGAAGGACCAAATTTATTTAAAATAAATATTCACATGTAAGAATACTTGAGACAGGACCAAGTATCTTATGAAAGAAACTATTTACAAATATGTTACAGAATTCATAAATCAAGAGAGTGTGAAAGTAAAAAGGTTGACATTTCCATCACAACATTCATCAAGACATACCACAATATCCAAGGAAAGGAGACAAGAAAATATAGATCACATTTGGCAGAGAACTTTAGATGATCATTTCATTAGGAACAAAAAATATAATGATAGATACACACTTGAAATATCATGCTTTAATATTTGAGATTACGATAATGTAATATCCCAAAATAGTTCTCTTGGAACCTCAAAAATAATATAAGTCTTTAAATATACAAGGTAAATGTCTTGAAAATAAATATTTTTGTTTGTCCTTCAGAGAGGACTGGAATGGGGCTCCCACAAACCATAAAATGAAAAGACCTGGAAGACACAAGAAAAACAATCAAAGATCGTCCTGGGTTTCACAAATTATTGGGAAATGGAAGGCAATATGGTAATCGATTGTAGAAGAAAGATAAGAAGGGGAGGAACAAGGTTGTTGATTGACTCACTATGATGGAAAGTTTTTCTGACCCCGTTATCTACTTGGAGGTGCCTCTTTTGTAGATGCCTGTTGTGGTTGAGGTGTCATAATTGTTGCAACTATTTCTTGCTATTTTGGTTTGGTAATATTGATTAAGGATTTTCTCAACCAATCTTCAATATATTCCCTCATGGGGGCCACTGTGATCTCCCTCCTTGTCGTTATCTAAAACAATTCATTCTCCATTTCTCTCAAGTCCATTCCTGATTGGTGCAACGTGTCATCTACCTCATCATTTGCGTTGATGTATCTGACCAACTACCTTTCAACTTCTTCTTCGAAGAATTCTATTGTCTTGGTGAACTCATTTTCCCATGCAACTTTCAATACATTAAGTTGGTCCAACAATTGTTCTCTTGATGAAAGTATTGTATCCAGTAATAGGTTCGAGCCATATTTATAGTCTCAAAAAATCCTTTCCCCATGAGAAAGGTGGCGACTTCAAGTGATAATCTTGACATATTTGGGCCAAAAACTATCTTTTTAAACTCTGAAATGAAATTATTGTGAACCAGGTAAAAATTGTACCGAGCTTTGTGCCTCCACAAAGCTGAATACCAGGCGAAGACTGGTTCCATATTAAAATCAATGCTTCTTTCCCTCGATAAATCTTCAAACACATAACAATACTATATGGAGAAAATAAGGTAGGATGTTATATAAAATTTCCAGGTCTTTTTCAAATTACTTAATTGAAATGAAATTTCACTAGAAATATGTGACCCCAATCCATGATGGAATTTTCATGCAAAGTAGAATAAAAAACATAGATGATATTTTTGGTACAGAGGTTGTGGACTCAAAACCAATGATACGAGAAAATAACTAGACAAATTACCTATATGGGTATTTCAAAGAACTTACCTCAATCTTGGAAAAGCCAATGCTATTTTTTGGGTCGACCATATAGTTATCCAAGAGTTCTCCTCCTCCTCTATGTTGTTTGAGAAATTTATTAGCCTCGTTGCCTTTGAATCACATTTTGGGAGTGGGGAGACACAACATTTTGGTAAACACTAAAGGAGCTAAAGAGATAGGTTGTTTTTCTTGGAGCCGAACTATTCTCTTTCCTAAATTGAATTTGTCTACACACCACTGAACAAGTTCTATGAAGTTTGTTACCTTTGGAACACAACCGAAAAGGGTTATGCTTGAAGTCCAGATCATATTTTTATTTTTCTTAGCTGGAGGGAGAGCCTTGTAGTAATTGTATGCTCGTGACCACTAGAACTCTTGATCTTCACGCCAAGTGTGTTTAGTGTATCCCCACAATACACATATTTTTTCTTACTTGACATTATTTCACTGCTTTAGCTTTGGAAATAGGTGGTGCTATTGTTGATATTAGTTCTTATTTTAATTTACCACTTATTAAATTGATGGTTTAATCATTGTAGTTCTTAGTTCAAGATTGTTGGCCCGTGTGACAAGATATTTGAATTTATTACAAGGTTTATAGGATCCTTGTGAATTTAAAAATGACATTATGTTCTCACAAGTGGCATATGATTTGGTGGAGGAAATAAATGCGATGGGGTAGTCGTTTTTATCCCCCCCCCCCCCACATCCTAGAGGTAACTAAGGAGATCATGTCTCAAGGCCCATAGGTATAATACATGGGGTTTCGAGAGCCATGTTGACTGGTAGAGCCCCGCAGGGCCCTTCCTATTTTGACGTGCACCATCGATCATCACCAACAACACAACAACATCCATCACACCAGCCTGGCCCCAGAGAATAACACGTCTTTTTTCATGAGGTAATACATCCGGTTTCATGGTAAGCGTCACTTTAATAATTGAAGCATTTGAATACATTGCAAATAATCCTTTCTTGATTACAAAATGTTTGCTTGGAAATTATACCCTTTTCCTTATTTAACCTTGGTGAGTGTCATCACATCCTAGTAAGTTGGTCACCCTTGGGAATGGGGTGCTACTAGGGGGTTCCTTGAAGAGTCATCGTACCATTCCCGATCATACTTATCACTTTCCATTCTTCTTCCATTTCATCTCCTCACCTTTTGGGTTTTCAAGCTTATTGACCCAAGAAGGGCATGTACCTAATTTCATGGGCAGAAGGAGACATTAGGCTTAGAGGTGCCTTAGAAAAAACATAATGCATTAAAATTTTTCCCTAGGATTCAGAGAACAATGAAATGCTTCTCAAAAAAATGAGGGACCCATAAAATAAATAACTAACTAATCAATCATGCAAACCAAGGTAGAGCATATGTGGGCTATGCATTTCCTTTTAGTGCCCCTTATTGTCTTCAACTTGGAAAATCATGAAAACCAAGGTAGAGCATATGTGGGATATGTATTTCCTTTTGGTGCCCCTTATTTTCTTCAACTTGGAAACAAATGAAAAATAAATGACTAATAAAGGGATTGGAAAAATATGCTTTAAAAACAAAAAGAGGAAAAGGATGTGGATAGCCCTTAATAAAGGCACCCATAAATGAGACAATACGAGCCCTTGTATGTCATGAAACCCCATACCCAGAAGTCTTAACCCACTCCACCTCATACTCACACATGAATTATATAGGTTTCCCTTGGGAAACACCTTTGAATTGGGGACCGACTGACCCAATATGATGCCTTGAAACCCCTCCCACACCTAAATTTGACAAATTGTATAAGGTCTTTGAGCATTTATTTAGTTTGAAAAGGGGGTTTTGATGCACATGTTTGGGTGGCTCCATTATTATATGTGACTTACTTGGCATGCTTATTGGAGGGCACATCTGTTTATCTTTGTAGGATCTTTCCTAGTGGACAAGTATTCATGAGGAGATGACTATGTTCAAACCTTCATGAGGGATTTGGAGCCCAAGGATGGTTGCTAGACCCAAAGTCTGGGGAAAACTTGCGATGATCATTTGTACCTTAAAGGAGAAGGTTTTTACACTTGAGGGAACTCTGGCATGGCTAAGAGACAAGATCCCACCTCTTTCCACCTGGACGTTAGCCTCTGGAGGCTTGGACGTCAAACACCTATCTCATGACGTCATGGAGGAGACTAGGGTTTTATGGAGGAGGGTTATGAGGTGATGTTTTGGCACATGTGGCACGATGGATGGCCTTTGGAGGCCTAGAGTTGCACACTTCTACCTCAAAGTCACCTTTATGGATCATAACGTCACCTTAGAAGGGATGACATCACCCTTGTTTTAGGGTTATTTTATGTAATGGAAAGGGAAAATTTTATGAGGTCGACCCTCTTCATATTTTAAAGTTGACTTTTAAAGTGGAAAAATATGGTTGCAAGGCCTCATATAAATAGAGGCCTTGACATTTTCATTTTTCATCACAACTCTTCCTCACACAAGAGGACTTGGGTCTGAAAATTTCACCTTCTTTGGCATACTTGGTCTCTTTTACTCATGCGCTAGGCTTGGAGGAGCTATTTGTGGATGTCTCTTGGCTTGTTTTGGGTGGAAATTTCTGCAGCTAAGGTTTTGTGCTTGATTATTCTTGGTGAAGTAAGTAAAATATGCAATTTGATTTCATGAATTGAATGTGTATGGTAAATTTTATTTGTTCATATTGAAGATTATGACATTGCTTGCTTAAACCCTGGGAGAGGAGAATAAGGTCTTTCCTCCTCTCTCTAAATCACTCTACCTATTTAATTGTCAAGAGAATCTTGTCTAGAGTAGGCTCCTAAAGCCCTAAAGTTATAGCACTTTAGTAGTCTTGTTGTAGAAACTTGTTGCTATATATTTCAAGAGTCTGAGGAATAAGAACAATTCGCTAGATCCCAAAAGATCTTGTTCTCTAGAGAAATTCATCCTTTGAGAATTGAAGCTTGAGGCCCTACAATGCCAACACTTCAAACTTCATCTCATCATCATTAGGAAACTATTATCATCATTATTTATCCAAGTTATATTATTGTTTTAAATGAATTCATAGCTCCAAAAGGCACTAGTTTACTTGCTCTCTCTCTCTCGTGAAGAATTTGATCAAACCAACTCTCAAACTTTACTCTCTAAGGATTTTACTAACCTTTTCTAACCTTGGATTAGATTAATTTACTAATTACCCTGATGTTGTTGAAAATATTTTCTACAACCATCCTAACTACTATAATATGTTGCATAACTCACTCTAATTACTAGCTAACATACTCATAAATTTCTTGGGATAAGTTCTAAATGATCTACTTGACAAATGCTAAGTTTTCACTATATTCTCTTGTAAATTTGAGTTGAATTTCTTGTAGCTGTTAAAAAATACTATTGGTTGTTATAAACCATCATTTTGATGCAATTTTGCTTCAACCATCATATATCTATGTTGTCTATTGTCTATTGAGGTATTTGATCATATTGGTACTTGGAAATTGTCACATATATATGCTATATTGTTCTTGTTCTAGGCAGATACACACAACTCTTCTTTTGCCTCAATTTCACAGACATAGACCCTTTGAATTAGGTAACCAGTGAGAGGGTTCTCTAAACTTGACCATATATTTTCTATCTGATCCCTTGAGGTTACTACGGACACCTTCCTTGCGATGGATCTCATCCATCCCTAAAACATGGGGATTTCCTACTAAGGTGACAGTGGTGGGTTATCCTATAGTTACCCCGATTTGATTTACTTGTCTTTGGATTGGACAAGTACGAATACCGTGATAACATTTTTGTGCCATTGCGGGGGAGAATCGAGTCGATTTTCCCTAATGACACATCTTTAGTGAGATTTTCCCAAAGCCTTTATCTTACAAGATTACTTGGTGACTCCATTGAGGGTGATTCCCTCTTTTCCTTTGATAATACTTGAGGGGTTATCTGGCAACTCCACAAAGCTCAGGGATGTACTCTAATCCTCGCAAGACATACAAGAAAAGGATTCCCTGTAACTCTCCTATAGTAAAATCATTGTTTGGTGGAAACCTTCCTTTGAATACAATGATCATACTCAATCTTAGACTCAAACTCAAACCCAGACTCAGATTCAGAACTAGAGTCAAAAGAAATGGGCATATAATCTCTTCAAGCCATTATATATGTCATCCATCCAGATATACCTCCGACATATGCTTGCAAAGTATGAAAATGGCTGCCCAGATTCACTGGTAATGATGTGACTAGTGCAAAAGATCATATGAGTAATTTATGGGCCTTCTTTCAACTCAATCCCGTAAGTGATGATGCCGAGGATTTGGTGCTGAAAATATTCTCCACCACTCTTTAATATGATGCTAGAAGATGGTATGATAGTCTCCATGATGCTAATATCTAAACCATGGATCAACTAGAACAATTTTTTCTCAAAATATGGAGTATTAAATAGGATCCTAACATGTTATTAACAAGACTCAATGATATCAAGAAATATGAGAATGAGACTGTTAGGGAGTTCCATGCCAAGTTTTAAAGGTTGCTACAACAAATACCTAAGAGTCATCACCCCAGAGGAGATTACCTCGTCTTTCTATATACCAAGGAATTTTCAGGGAAATTTGGGTTCATGCTTAGGGACAAGGGTCCAAAGACAATTCAAGAGGCCCATGAAATATCTACAAGAATCGAGGATAATCTCTCCTCATCCAAGGTGGAACCTTTCTATGCCCCAAGATCCAAGGTTGAAATTAAATGAAAGGTAGTCCACAACGCTGAGACCACCTAAGATATCAAAATTGCCTTGGAAAATCTTCAAGAGACCATGGATGAGATGGCAAGAAATCAGACCTTGATGATGAATAAAATTACCAATTTGGAGAGAGAAAAACAACAAGCTCCCAGGCCTCCTTTCAAGGGACAGCCTAAAAATCCCGGTCAAGTATACAAGCATCGAAACGAACAAAGGGATACTAATACTCTCACTCCCTCAAATGTTGTAGATGAAACTCCTTGGTGTTTTCAATGTAGGGGTGCACATTGGGAGCATGAATTTCTACTGAACAATAGGGACCCTGATCAAGTAAACATTATGAATAATGTCTTCACTAAAGAACCATAAGTATGTCTCAATATCACCCTCAAACAACATGAAGAAGGAATGAAGTAGGTATCCAGAAGGGATATGATGGAAGTTATAAACAATCTATATGAGGAGTCGAGGGAGAAACTAAAGAAGCAATAGTTACAAGTATATACAAGACAAAAGATAGTGCCTCAAACCCCTCCCACTGACCCTAGTCCTCCTCAAAAAATTCCACTTCCACCTCCACCAGTCAGTAGGATTTTGCCCAATCTTTCTTTGCCAAAAAATGACAACAGTGACTTGAACTTTGACTTAGAAAGTGCTTTGGTGAAGATGAGTGTAACGGTACCTCTAAAGGAAAGATTCAAAGTTACTTCAATGAAAAATAGATTTGAAATTTTCTTCAAGGTACAAGATGAACCAATCGATCCCCCCATAATGCTACAAGTAGATCATTTTAGGGTACAATATGATGATCATCCACCATTCTTTGTCTCTGCAAGTGAATAAAAAACGCTTGAACAATTGCATGCTTGACTCAGGGGAAGGTATGAGTATGATGTCATTAAAGGTAATGAAGTAGTTGGGGTTTAAACACCACAATACCTTACAAAAATGTATGCGGGTTCAAATCCATGGCTTTTCCCACTCATGGTGTGATAGAAAATGTGAAGGCCCACCTTTCCTGATACCCTCAAATAGTTATCGCTATGGACATTGTGGTGGTGGATGTCCTTGATGTATGGGGCATGCTCTTGTCTATAAATTTCGCTGCAACATTAGGTGGCACATTGCAGATGGACCTAAGTAGTATCAAATTACCTATGAATGATGGTACCTATGCTCACTTTCCCAATATGAATATGACCAAGGCTCATATTCATATCAAGAGGTTAAGGTTTTTTAGGATTTTGGAAATCTAATTCAATATTTTTCGCTATGGAGTCATGAAAGAGAAAGATACCATATAAATCATTGCAAAGTATTAAAGAAATGGATAAATAATTTATATCAACTTTTCATTTTTTCACTACTTTAAAGTTTTCTTTGCTAAATTGAAACAATGTTGATGAAAGAATGATAAGGTACACCTCATAATATCTTATTTTGTATTAAATAAAAGGGTTACAACTTTCATACTAAAGACATTATGTCCTAAGCATTGTCACTAGTGAGATGATGGAATTCCTCTACCCATATCCCTAGTTAAAGGAATACAATAAATGCAGAGGGGAGAGGAGTGGTGAAGAGTAGATGGAAGGTAAGGGAGAAAGAAAATGAGGGGTGAAACAAGTTGGGGAGAAGCTAAGTGATTGAAATATGGAGGTGATTACCTTTTTCCTCCATCCCAATGAGAAAGTGAAGTGAAAAATGTGTAAGGGGATAAATGAGTGGTTAAAAACACGGGGATGAGGTAAGTGAATGGAAGGGAAAGTAGAGGATGCATATTCCTTGCACCCATATTAAGTGGGTGTGATGGGGCAAGGAAAACATGTTGAGGGAGGTGAATATATTATGGGGTATATGTAAGCATCACATATTTAGGAAGTTCAAAGGAAATAAAGAGGGGGGGTTAATACGTATATATATATTAATATATTATACTTGACCTCGTCCCTCTGTCACCTTCCGACACACTGGAAACCCCAAATTTCCTTGGGAGAGTGAGCCGAAAACCCCAAATTTTAGTGGGCGCCTATGCTAGAAACCCCAAATTTGGTTGGGCACCCGCACTAGAAACCACAATTTGGTTGGGCGCCCACATTGGAAACCCCAAATTGAGTGGGAATGCACACTGGAAACCCCAAATTTCATTTAAGTGGGCATGCGTGCCCGAGACCATTTAACTCTAATTCATAACCCCTAAAATACCTAACCATGATAATTATAAATCCTTTTAATCCCTATAGCCTTGACCCGTATTACCTAATAATCCTAACTATTCACTTTAATAACACTTAAATCTTGACACCTAATACCTAATGAATATAATCCCTAAATACCCTAATCCATATAACCCCTATCACAACTATCATTTGATAGTTATAAATCCTAAATAAAATATACTTTATCAATGTACCTTGCAGTAGTTATCTCAAATTTTAGCACATTAGGAATGACCAACTCATCAATATTTTCAACACAATCAACACTAGGTTTCTCTTCTACCAATCCAGTATGAACTACACCTGCAGTAAATAAAAATTTCTTGGTTCCAACAAGGCCACATGTAGGGACTGAGGTGATAGTAACTTATTCTTGGTTGTAGCAAGGCCAAGTGTAGGCTTTGTTATCCCCATTTTGTGGATAACTAAGGAGATGATGTCTCGAGGCCCTCAGGTTGCAGATATGGAGTGCCATGAGACTAAATAACCAACGATACACTTTGCACAGATGGAAAATCCACTCATCACCACAGATGGTCATAGGTTTACAGATGGCATCCACCACACCATTTGGCTTCCAGAATGCAGCGGGCCTTGCTCCATGAGGTACAAGTCAGTATTATGGTGAGAGTCATTTCAATACCTAAGTCATGATTATGTTGTATCTTAGGTTTCTCTATATTTCATGACATGTGCTTGGACATTATGATTTTTGCCTTGCTTCACCTTGGTGGTTGACATTGTGCTCTAGTAAGTGGTATTCTTTGGGAATGGGTTTGCTCCTGGGAAATCCCTTAATGAGCCGTTGTACCGTTCCTGACCATACTTACCATTTTCGATCATTATTCCCCTCCATTTACTTATCTCTTGGGATTTTAGGGTGTATTGAACTAAGAAGGGTTTGTCCCTCATTCTATGGGAAGAAGGGGCTAAATGTCCGGAGGGGTTGGTGTTGGGTAAAAGATAAAATCCATATATGAATGTTCTAAATGCTTCACCCGGGGATCACCCTAGAGAGCAATAAAACACTCATCTTTGAATAAAAGGGGACCCATAATATAACAAAGAAATGCCTGAAAGGTAGATTGAAGGATAGGAGGTCTCATCATGAGCATACCTATCGCGTCCATAGATATCTAGTGGTATGAAATTGTCATTATTTGGTCACCAAACCAGGGCAGTGACTCTTAGTTGCATGGTTGAGAGAAAGTGTGTCTCATCACGAGCCAACCTTCTCATTTCCATTAGGCATTTGTGGGTGACATTGCCACCATATGGTCACCATGCCAAGGCAACTACATTCAACCTCTCCTTGTGCTAAAGAAAATATAAAGAAATAAAGATAAAAGGAAAATAATGGGCTTGGAAAAAGAGCATTGCGGACGAAGGTACCACACACCCTCTACGAAGGCACCCATGAATGAGACACTATGACCCCTAGTATGCCATGAGCCTTATGCCCATTGAGTCTTGACCCCATCCACCTCATATAATATAAATGGCTTAGAGAGGGACCTCTTGAAGGCTCTCCTTGACCTAGGGAAAGATCTACCCAATAGGACACCTTGTCAACCCTCCCATACTTAAGCTTGACAAATCACATAGTGTCTTTGAGTTGCTAATTGTTTGATATAGTAATCTTTGATGCACATGATTAGATGGCTTATTTATTGATTGTATCCACTTATCATGATGTTATGACTTGAGATCCTTGGAGGGCGTGTCCATTTGTTTTTGCAGGACCTAGCTGGTGGATAGTTTTGGGAGAAGAAGCCTAGCTTGGGCTTCCATGAGGCTACAAGCCCACAATTTGGATTCCAGGGGACTGCATGCTAGATGAGAGAGATGATTTTGACGGCCTTGATGATGACTTGGATGACCTAGCCTACCCATTTCCTACCAGACGATATTCCCAGGAGGGGAAAATCGTCCTACTTTTGAGCATGATGTCATGGTATTGCGGGTTTGGGCTTGGTGGTGAGGTTCCACTCACTTTCACTTGGAATTTTTGAGGAGAAGAGGGTTTTCACCAGGAAGAGATCATCTAGATGCTTGACAGATGGCCCTGGGAGGCCCTTCCATCCTTCTCCAACACCAACAACCTCCTCAAAGTGGAAAAGCATCCCCTAAAGGGGCGACACATCCTTAATTAGGGTTCAATTTGTGAAAAAGATGAAATTTTAAGTGAATTGTTTAATACTATTGTGTTAAGGGGGAAATATTAGGGTTGTTGACCCCTAATCTTGTGTTTTACTCCTTATTTTTTGGATAAGCCATGTTGGCTAATTTTTGTATAAATAGAGATCATAAGATCTCATTTGAAAACATAACTCTCCCTTGTGGAGAAGGACTTGGTATGAAATTTTCAGCCCTCTTGGCCTTTTTCATCTCTTGTGAAAGTTTTATGGTATATCTTTTCTATTGGTGGTGGAGAAGTATGCACCAGGTTTGGAGACTTTTTCTTATGCATGTGGATGGAATTAACTTGGAAGATTAGGGTTTGATCTAGCTTTTTTGTGGAATTGGTAAGGGAAAATATGCATTCATTGTCTTTTGTATTGCTTTTTTCCATAACTATTGTTACTTAGAACCATTGGAGGAGTATAAGGGAATACACCCTCCCCAAGGTTTTTTCTCTTGCTTAAGGAAGGTCATTTTTCACAAGTTGTCTTGGAGAACTACAAGGGCGTACACCCTCCAAGCTCATCTTGCTTTGTTTTGCAAACCCTAGGAAGTAAAAGGGCTTAAACCCCTAGGGATTTTGTGGATAAAACATTTTTAATCCAAGTTTTTCTTCTCAAGGTCAATTATATTTTTCAAGGTTGTGCCAAGAGAAGTACAAGGGCGTACACCCTCTTGGCATTTTCCTAGATTGAATTAGCTACACTTGGGAAGTACAAGGGAGTACACCCCCAAGCGTTTATCCAAGCCATATTTTTCATTGACCCCATAAACCTAATAGTAAGGCACTAAACACATTTAAATTTGCATTGGAGATACAAAACTCTTGCCTCGACAAATGTGAAATTTCAAAGTTTACAAGCTTTCTCTTTTGGATAGTGACCTTGATGCCTTGGGGGTTTTCTTCCCTTAGGGCGTCCATTTTCTTCCATAAATTCTCTTTGTTGCACTAACTCATTTTCTACAACCATTAACCTGCAGAAAATCACTAACCCTAGGTGCTAATATCTCACTAACTAGCCCCTAACTTTCCTCCATTTTCACGCCACTAATTTCACTAACTAGGGTGCATTGTTTAAGCTAGTTTTGGGCACTTCTGTATGGTTGATTTAGCTTTTGCACATCATTGAATGCTAAAACCCTAAGGCTGATAATTTACTGCAGAAAATCATTTTATAACATCTTGCTTTTATTCAGTCTTAAAGTGCTATGTTCAAGTCACAATTGATTGCTAAAATTCATTGATGATATTGCCAATTGATCTTGTGGTTTATATGCTGAATTGGATACTTCATTTTCGGATATAAACTATCATCCAATTCTACAAATTAGGGTAAACAAGATTAACTTGATGATCCATACTAACAATAACATTGCAAGGTGTCCTTTCTTGTGTTTCAGGCAGGTACAGGTGCACCGACAACTATCTTTTCACTTGGTACCCATTTACCTCTCTTCACTCATCATTTCCAACCAATAATTTCTTCCATTACTTGGCATTTAGGGGGAATTCTCTTTACACTTCCCTTCATCCTTTCCATTCCCCCTAGGCTCTCCAGGATAGCCTCCCAGGAGTGACCTTAGTCACTCCCAAGTGCGGGACCTACATCGAGTTGACATTGGATGTAGGATTCCCAAAGTTGTAGCACTTTTTCGGTGGTTGGATCGGGCTTTGCCCAATCTACAACTTGAGTTGTAACATGCTTTAATAATTTTATCCTTCAAATCAGTCCTTGGAAAGTCAAAGGAAGATTAATATTTTCCTTTGTTACCACCATCTTGTTGTAGGAGGGTACATCAAGGTTAAAACTTTATACCTAAGTCAACACTGAATGAATTCATTTAAGCAATTTTTATATCATATTTGACTCATATGGTAGAATTGAAGCACAATCTAGTCAATGATTCTAGGGTTAGAATTAGGATCAAGTTACATCTATGGATGTGTTTTTAAATTTATAACTATATGATTGATTGATTCCTTTTTAACATCCACCACATATATTTGTTAGTACAAGGAGGATAGGGACATAATGTGGTAGAGAGAAATCTTGAAAATGGAACTAATGAGGGCACTGCTAGTGATGGCGATGATGTGAGGATGGTGAAAGCTGTGGTGATCATGGTGAGAAGGTTGATGAATCAACTTCTAGAGCTAGCTACTAGGATGAGGCTTACTTGGACACTCAAATATATTTTTCTAGTATATCATGTTTGACATTTGATTATAATGTTAGTAGCAATGACCATGTATGAAGTTGACAATTGACTATGATATTATGTGATAGTTTTATGCATACAATAATATATATATATATATATATATATATAGTGCTTGATGATTATTAGATGTATTGATTAAATAAAACTCTTAATATGAAAGGTTGGTAAATCTTTTGCCGTTCTCATCATACATTTTATGTGTACATTTTGAATTATATATTTAAAAGGATCTTATGATTGAATGCACTATTGATCTATATAATTGACTCTTGGGTGTTGGAATTCTTCTTGGGCACCATTAATGGCTCTTTATGGTGGTTCCTAAATTGGGAACCATATATATATATATATATATATATATATAGTGCTTGATGATTATTTGATGTATTGATTAAATAAAACTCTTAATATGCAAGGTTGGTAAATCTTTTGCCGTTCTCATCATACATTTTATGTGTACATTTTGAATTATATATTTAAAAGGATCTTATGATTGAATGCACTATTGATCTATATAATTGACTCTTGGGTGTTGGAATTCTTCTTGGGCACCATTAATGTCTCTTTATGGTGGTTCCTAAATTGGCCCTTCTTTCCATAACTCTAAAACTTTATATTTTGTATAATATTCTTATTTGAGTCTCTCGATTGATTATTCTCTAACACCTCCAATGATGCTAACAACTTCAATGACAAAATTGTTCTCTCAAGAATAAAGTAGGACTTGTTATCTAATCTTTGATTGATATTCATAGAGTCTCCTCATGAAGTAGTCTATTAAATTCCATCAAAGCTAGCTTCATGTTTCCTTGTGACATTAATAAAGTCTCGTAAGGATCTAGATGGTTGCAAACTATATTATGGCAAGTAATATTCTTCAAATATTCTAACCACAAGTTCTACTAGTTGATTAGCCAACATTTTCATGGAATTAGTTAGGAAAAACTTAAAGTTATAAAGTCAAAAAAGTTATTCCTTGTTTTGACACCAATTGACTAGAATCACAAGGATAGCTTATTTCTAGATTGGCCCTTCTTTATAAGAATTCTTTCATTGACTTTATCTTGGACTTATCTATCAATTCCAAAAGAATTTTTTGGTACATATATTGGTCAAACATGTACTTTAGCAATGCAATTGTATTTTTTGGTACACATATATCGGTCAAACATGTACTTTAGCAATTCAATTACTAGTTTGTGCTACCAAATTTATACATAAAATAAATTTTACCCTTCTTTGTTGTGTTTGTGGTATTGGCACTCATGAGTTATGAGTGTAATGCAGATGGAGTCAATATAATATGAAAATTGCTAGTTTGTGTTACCAAATTTATACATAAAATAAAATTTACCTTTCTTTGTGCTTGTGGTATTGACACTCATGAGTTATGAGTGTAATGTGAATGGAATCATTAATTATAAAATGAAAAATGTGGTCATTGATGCCAATTACAAAATGTATTTGAATTTATCCTCGTACCTTCCTTTGCTCACATTCAAATTTCTATGTTACACGTCTCTTGTCGAAAAATTTAACATCTTCTTTGGAAATAAAGATAGAGGGTAAATGTGATGAAGATTTATATTACCACCCAAGGTAATTTATTCTTTCCTATAACATGCAATCCTTGTCTCACAATCCTCCTGATTTTTCCTTCTAAAAATGACTTACATTGACAATGTAGAATAGTGTTTCCTACGGTCATGAATTGAAGCTTAGCAATGATGATGATTTATGATTGTACTAAGCCCTTGATTCAAATACAAATTTTCACCATTGTCGAACTTGAACTCAAGACCACAAGCAAGCAACACTCTTACACATAACTGGTAGTGTTGGAGGGCCTCTTAGGCCTATGTAAATTCATGGTGCAATGTAAATAAACATTAGGATAAAGTGAATAATGAATATATATGTAATAAAACATGCTATAAAGAAAACATAATGCATGATTAGTTGGAATGGGTACAACCACTCCAACCATTCCTTTGATTGTATAAATATTTTTTCAAGAATGAATAGAACTTGATTGGAGTATTCGAGTGTGTATTGTGTATTTTCTACAATGTAGTCCTTTCCTCAATGCTTGTATAATATGGAATAATACAACATTGGCGCTATTACCTATTCATTCAGGTTGGGTGACAACATTAGGAGAATGAGGATACTCTGAACCTGAAAAATATTAAGTAGAGAATAACTCTTGCAAGTGGCTTCCTAACCCATAACTCATGTATCTCCTAACTCTTATACTCCTTAGAACAAAAAAAACGTATAAACCCTAAACCTTTATTTCTATCCCTTAACCTCTAACCCTCACATTTTATAACCTTATTACCATTAAATCATACAATTCATATCACAACTAATCTTCAACTATTATAAACTTAATCATTCTAACAATTAAATCATAAACCATATAAAATTTAACCCCTTTAATCACTAACCCATACAAACTTATCCCTAACCATTAGCCTCTAACCCATATAAACCCTAATCACTAACTTATAGCCCTTAAAATATATAGTTCATAATCACTATAATTACTTACCCATGTAACTACTAAACCCTTGAACATTATTAACAATAAATTCTATCACATAACCATTTGTCTCTAAACTTTATAATCCCTTCCCTTAATTACCTCAATTCACTAACCTATATATTTCATTGTGTATATAGCTTCTAACCCTTCTCCTCTATAACCGTTAAACCATATGACCACTAATAACTAAAACTTATAACACATATGACCCATGACTCCTATAACTACAAACCCATGACTCCTATGACTCCTTTAACATCAAACCCATATTGCCAATAATCCATAATCCATATAACCATAAATTTTATATCCCCTATAATAATTGATATTATACCATGGACCACCATAACCCTAAACCCTATAACCTAGATCACCAAACCTAAACAACAATGAATGCTTAATTTATATCCCCTATAATCACTATATAACAATAACTAGAATTCCTTACTTGTATCATGGTTGAATTCTTTGTGTGCGTCATATTTGAGTCTGGAAACCCTCTTGTATCGTCAACACATGCATCTACTATAACCATGTCAAATTCCAGTGAATACAAGCATACATTGAAAAAAATTCAACATTGGCCCTAGTCACAGATCACTCTATGTGGGGTCAAATTAAAATCATAATTTCCACTAATTGGTAAATCGACAACCTTGAAAATTGTTAGACGAACCAAATTAGTTAAAATTGGAGATGATGGTATAAACCTGAATGAACTTCTCTTAGTTTCAAGAATAATATATTCTCTACTGAACAAGGCCAACCACGTGAAGGTGGAAGCTCATATCCCCCCCCGCCCCCCCTCCCTCACATCACTCTCAATTCCCCAATACCCAATTTATTTACTATAAACTATTTGAAAGCAACATAGTAAGAATCAAGCATAGAAATTAAGAAAAGAAAGATTTAAGGTAAATGAAAGAGAAAAAATCAACTGAAAACATATAAATACATACCTCATACATTTTAACATTTCGATATCATTAATATTATTCTTCATCCAACTCAACATCTGTATCATCTGGTTCATAATTGATGTTGAAAGGATTGGCCATATCTGCATCATCATCAATGTCCTCATTTCCAATAATCATATCATGGTCTATATCATCAACAAGAGAATTTTCTTATACATTTGGTTCGACTTCTTCAAGTTCTTCATCTGACACATATTCTTCAATATCATATTCATCCAGAACATTGTCTCGAACATCTCCTTGAACTTCTTCATCGTCTTCGTATGGCACATGAACTAACTGCACCTATAAACAATCTTCTTCTTCAATATCATCATCTTTCGCTACATTGTACTTTACCGACCTTCCTCTTGGATCATATATAACAACATATGACCAACCCCCTCTACCTGGAACCTCTGAGTAAAATACTTGTTTGCATTGGCTTGGAAGAACATAGGGCTCTGATATTGGCTCAACATTCCTTGTATTAACCATGATAAATATGTTAGCATGATGAATAAAATTTCTATCAGGATCACGCTCATTCATTCGTAGCATGTACCGTTTGACGTCGAACATAACTAATTTGAAGGATTTAAAGTCACACTCAAGTATATAATCCAAATTTCCATAGTATTGATTTTTAGAGACTTATGGATGTTTATCACTTCTAGAGGAAACATTAGTAACCTAAAATACCGCAATTGTCCCACTATCAAAAGTTTTCATCTTTTCATCCAACTTTTTGATGCAAAATTTACCGCCATTGCACCACATAGCCTTGTGGTGTTTCAACAGAAATATGTCGGACACGTAAAAAATGTTGGATTACTGAGAGGGGGGTGAATCAATAATAGATATTCTTAATCCTTTTAACCACATTATGCAAGTGTTATTTATATTTATGATCAATATAGCATTATCATTCAATAAGTGTAGAGTAAATAAACCATGAACAAATGAACAATCATACACATACACAATACACCAACATTTTTTTACGTGGAAACCCAATGTGGGAGAAAACTACATAATAGTTTGTCTTATTTGTATTTAAGAATTACATTCATTGGAAGCACCGAATTCCTTTGTTTTTCAGCTGCAACTAGAAGGAGGATTTGACCCCCTATTTTTAGGCTACAACTTGAGTGAAGCTCCAACTCCCCAATTCTATGGAAACAACCAGAAGGAGGCTACAACCCCCTATGTTCTTCGACTACAATTGGAAGGTGGCTACAACCACCTATCCTTTCCCGGACCTGCCGCCCTAAAATATAAGTGCCAAATGTAGAAACTAAATATGTCACCGTCACAAACTATTATGTCAAATATGTCACTGAGAAACCTGTCACTGTATACTCATCAACTAATCTGATCTGATCACATATACCTCAAACACTATACCAAACGTTTGTACCTCAAACCGTGTGCTAGAACCTCACTGTTATACAACCTCTATATATACCAATAACTTCAACAACATACCTCAACCAAAATCCCTCAAACATGAAATACTACTAAACTTTAGTAGATCTGCTTAAGATAAACTCTACAATAAGCCCTAAACTTCTAAGAGGGAATCCAACAGATTTGCAAGGCAAACCTTCAACCAGATTCATAGATTCAAGACTACACATATGAAACCCATACATTTTTCTTCTTGTAGAGTTCTGTTGCCATGGTTTTGCTGCCGCAATTATGCTGCCACAATTTTTCTGTCTCGATTTTTCTACTGCACTTTTTCTGCCGCAATTTTTTTCCGCACTCTTTCCACCGCGATTTTTCTGCTGCAGTTTTTTTGCTGCGATTTTTCTGTCGTACTTTTTCTGCTGCACTTTTTCTGCCGCAATTTTTCTACCACATTTTTCTGCTGCACTTTTTCTACCACACTTTTCCTGCCGCACTTTTTTTGTCGCACTTTTCCTGCTGCACTTTTTCTGCCGCACTTTTTCTGCCACATTTTCTCTATCAATAATACCTGCCCAAATAACCTTTCACAAAATAGATATTCAATGATATTAAATAGGTGCTAATGGGAGAGCCTTTCTCTCTTATTTATACTTCCATGTAGCTTCCTCAAGGGGTTGCCTTCTAACCAACTTAACCCACTTTCCTTCTTTTAGGGCTAACCCACTTCTAACCACTTGTCCACTTCTAACTTACTTTTCTACAAATAGTAAATTCTCCACTTCTAGTTGCAACTAAATTATTTTTCATTATTTTCTTATTACAACAACTTAACCCATGACTAACTCCTAGATTCACCCACTTGACTAGTCAACTTCTTCTAGGAGATTCTAGAATTAATTTAACTTCTTTGACCTTCTAGATAACTCATGAGGGTTCTCCAACTTTACCAGGCCATAAATCTCTAACCGTGAGGACTTATGTGACGTTCCACATATCAATGGAAATGGGATGACATGTACTATCTATATAGAATAATATTACCTCTAAATATATTAAACTTCATACCATTATACATCAATCAAACTGAAGTCCCTTAATTGTACTGTTGGGGCTACTAGAATTTGCTACCGGACTTGCTTCAAGGGTTGACATCAATGACAACCAACCCAATTAATCAACAATCTCCCCATTTCGAATTGATGGCAACACTATGATTCAATACTGAAGTCATATCACTCATGCTTCCCCTGTGACCATCGCTTCCCCTAGAACCATGCCTCTGTGCTCTCTCTCCAAGCATCTAACTCTCTATCCCGCATCAGATAAATCTCTCCCCCTTTGACATCAATGGAAAAGGTAACTTCCTATTAGGGGTTGCTCTCCCTAACTGAACTATCCTTGGGGCTGATCCCCCTAATTGAACTCTTCCTAAAACTTCTCTCCCAACTTGAAATATCCTCTTTATGGTGTTTCCTCATGTAAATCTGATACATATAAGATAAGCATTCAAAATAATTCATTTTGGAGTAGAAATTACTTCAAGTCTATGGTGAAGATACTCAAAGACTTCCTTTGGAAGCGGTTTTGTAAAGATATCTTCCATTTGTTCTTTTGTTTCCACATATTCAACTCTGATGTTCTTCTCTGCAACCTATTCCTGTAGAAAGAGATACTTGATTGGAATGTGCTTCGTCTTGGAGTGCATCACCTTGTTCTTTGAGATACTTATGTCACTTGTATTATCACAATAGATTTTAATGGGCTCATCATACTCAACCTGTATATCTCTCGGAGTTTGTTTCATCCATAGAACCTGTGTACAACATGTTGCTATTGCAATATACTCTGCTTCGACTATAGATAATGATATTGATGACTGTTTCTTTCTTATCCAAGATACCAAACACTCACCCAAGTAGAACGTTGCTCCACTGGTGCTTCGTCGGTCATCAATGCAACCTGCCCAATCTACATTTGTGTAGGCAATAAGTGATAAACCCAAGTTTCCTTTTGGAAACCATAATCCAAACTCTTCGATACTCTTGAGATATCTGAATATCCTCTTTACTGATATAACATGTGATTCCTTTTGTGCTTCTTGAAATATTTCCACATGTCCAACTTTCTACATTAAATATGGTATGGATGCTGTTACATAAAGTAAGCTGGCAAAAATTGACCTGTATTGCCTATGATCTGTAGACTTTGAATCATCATCTTTACTTAACTTGCAACTGGTTTTCATAGGAGTACTGACGGGTTTGCAATCTTCCATTTTGAACCTCTTTATCATTTCTATGATATACTTGGTTTGAGAAATAAGAATGCCTTGGTTTCTTTCACAAATCTGAAGAACTAGAAAGAAGGATAGTTCTCTAAGTAATGGCATTTCAAATTCATTCTACATATCCTTTGCAAATTTCTGGCTCAACTTTTCATCATCACTTCCAAAAATAATATCATCAACATAAACTTCAATTAATAAAATACTATCTTGAGTTACCTTTATGTAGAGGTTGTTGTCTGCATTTCCTTTCCTGAACCCTTGTTGATGTAAGTATCTGTCTAGTCTAGAATACCATGCTCTGGAGGCCTATTTGAGACCATACAAGGCCTTCTTTAATCTGCAAACTTAATCTTCATATTCTGATAATGAAATCCTTCTAGTTGCTCAATGTAGACTTATTCTTCTAGTTCTCCATTTAGAAAAGTTGATTTCACATCCATCTGATACACTTTAATATTCTTTGAATATGCATAAGCTAGTATCAATCTGATTGCTTCCATTCTGGCAACTAGGGAAAATGTCTCTTCAAAGTTGATGCCTTTAACCTGTGTGTATCCTTTACATATCAATATATCTTTGTTCCTGGTAAAATTTCCATCTTCATTCAATTTATTTCTGAAGACCCAATTTGTGCTGATCACATTCTTGTACCTTGGTCTTGGAACCAATTCCCAAGTGTCATTCTTCTCTATATGATCCAATTTTTCATCCATGGCCTTTATCCAGAATTCATCATTGTTAGCTTCTTCAAAATTGTTTGGTTCAATCAAAGATAAGAGTGCTAGGTGCAATTGTTTTGGTGAACGAATTATTCTTATAGTCTCAACTCCTGCATCTTTGTTCCCGATAATCTGATCTTACAGATGATTCTTTTGTATTCGTTTGCTAGGTGTCTTTGGAGGTACTTGTTGTTCTTGCTCTTCTAATTCTGTTTGATCTTCTTCATCTTCCCCTTCTACTTCTTCTTCATCCTTTGATCCAGATTTATTTTCGGAATGAAATGAAGCAGAGAAATTACAATGAAATACTCATGAAAATTTCCATAAACAGAGAAATACAACAATACTTGATTTCTATTATTGAAAGAATTGTAAAGAGACTGTAAAAATATAAAGTGCAAGACTTGCTAGAATGCTAGCAACTTTATATCCAAGGAGAGATGTGACGGCTATGCTCATTCGCAAGAAGATGATTACAATGAGGTTTTGAAGGTTGTTTTTCGATAAACAGGAACACCAAAACCCTAGACATCCAAAAACCTAATCCTAGGAGATGAAACACAAAAAATCACGTGGACCCCATTTGGGTAAGTTAGTTCATTAACTTCTCGGGGTCGTAGCTTTTTCATACGATCTCTGTTTTAGGCGCGTGATAGCTCGTTGGAAAGATCTTTTCGAGAAATACGCATTACGTCGTCAAAATCTAACTCTGTCTATAGTTTGACTGTGGCGAGCCAAAAAAACATTGTTTAGGGCCCCAAAACGACCCTGGAAGTACAAAAAGATGTGCTGACATGAAAACATACAAAATAATACAACTAGCTTAGGTGGGAGGCCACCAATATCCACCTGGAAGATGTGTAGGGCTTCAGATAGCCCTAGAAGTGTAGAACCCACAATTACAAAGAAGTACAGAAGAACATGATGCACTAACAACTGACAAGAGGATCTAGTTGGAACATGTGGGTGGCCATGAATATCCACTTGGATCAATCCTCCCCCCTTAGGAAGCAATGGTCTTCAATGCATTGAGTGCGCAGGGAAGAGGGGAAATCATTTTCTCAATATGAAGTTTGGTGAGTTGGGTGCCTTGTTGGAGAAGTTGTGCTTCTTGGCTTGTGGAAGACTATCACAAACCTGTTGCTGGAGGGGTTGAATATTTTCCACCAACCTGTTGTCTCTGGGTTGGATGGGGCATTGTGTAGGCACCATTGTAGGTAGAGAAACAATACATGTTGCCTCTTCGACGATCTATTTTTGTTGGATAGAAGGTGTTGAGGCTGTAATGGTTGTAGTGGTCTTATGTACATCCTTTGGACATACTATGAAGAGGATGAATTTTGCAGTATGAGAGATTACCTTATAGTATTGTTTTGGTGGAGAAGTAGTTAAAACTTCCTCTGGGATCTTATAGAGCTGACCTACCAGAGTAATAATGACACTACGGGGTCTAGACTCATAGAAAACATGACGTTTCCACATATATGGTTGGCCCAAAACAACATCATAGACATCAAGAGGGGAAATATCACACAATAACTCATCCTTGAAGGGATGGATGCCATAGGACAAATGACACTGTTGGCTGACGTGAAGATCTCATCCCTGGTGAAGCCACCCGATGTTGTATGGTTGTGGGTGTGGAGTTGTCGCAAACCCAAATTTTTGACGACCTTAGTTGAGATGAGTTTCTTCTGGCTATCATTATCAACAATGAAATGCAGTGGGGTCCCCTTCACCCACATATGTGAATGAAAGAGGAAATCCCCCTCTTCAAGATCTACTGGTTCTTCTAGCTGAATTATTGTGGTCTTGACAGTAGTAGTGGGGTTGGGATCGATGATCTGTCTGTTTTCAATATTTTCTGGATAGGATTCCAAATCAGGGTTAGACTCCATGTCTTTGACCTCGACCACCAATAATTGTTTTGAGTGACATTCATTGGTGTCGTGCCAAGGGATTTTTTGGAAGTCAAACCACTTCCCAGTGTCATTCTTCGTCTTTATTTTACCCTTTTTGTTTAGTGTCTTGGAATGGTTGTCTAGAGGTTGTTAGTTAGGGCCGTCTTTACCGTGCTTTGGTTGTTGCAGTTTTACATGCCCAAATTCCCATTTGTTCTAGTGCCTAAATTTCTACTCGATTTTGATAGCATATTGATAGGCATCTCCCAATGATGAGATGTTTAGAAAATCCATTTCAGTTTGGATGTACCTATGCAGATCCCCATGATATTTCATAACTAGATGTTGCTTGGAGTATTTGATACCCAACTTGGTGCACAAGGTATGGAAAGCATTTGTGAACTCTGGCATTGTTTGACTCTTCTCTTTCCGCAATGCGGTCCATCTCATGTACTAGTCTTCATAGTTATCAACATGATAGTACTGTTCTTTGACCGTATCCACAAAAAAATCCCAAGTGGGCTTGACCCCATATATTCCAGATTCCTCTATGGAATTTTTCTCCCAGTAAGTTTCCCACCAATGTTTGACATGGGAGAGAGCCTTGAGGAGTGCGAAGGTGATCTTTTCCCTGTCGGAAATTTTTTGAATAAAGAAATAACCTTCTAATAGATTTAACCATTTTTCTAGGGCATCTGCATCTACTTGACCTTCAAATATGGGAATATCAAAATTAACTTGTACCTTGAATGGAGAGGTTCCTCCAAAATGGTCGCTTGATGAAGATACGACTATTGCTATTGGTAGGCATTGAAGAATGTGTGCAAAATTCTCCATCATTTCGTCCCTCTGTCACGCAAGAGATTGCTCAAGCAACAATTTAATAGAATCTTCTGCTCCACCATCTTTCTTTTCTGCTTCCATCGAGGGGTTCTTGGGCGTACAAGAGTGATTGTCCTCAAGAGAGACAAACTCGAGACCCAACTAGCTATACTCGGACCACATTGGGGACATGCGCTGAAAAAATATCAAGAACACCCTCGCTCTGATACCACTGATCCAGATTGATTTTCGGAACGAAATGAAGTAGATAAATTACAATGAAATACTCAGGAAAATTGCCAGAAACAAAGAAATGAAAAAATACTTGATTTCTATTAATGAAATAATTGTAAAGAGACTATAAAAATACAGAGTTCAAGACTCGCTAGAATGGTGACATCTTCATCTACGAGGATATATGTCACGGCTATGCTCATTCACAAGAAGATGATTATAATGAGGCTTTGAAGGCCTTTTTTTGATAAACAAGAATGCCAAAACCCTATACATCCAAAAACCTGACCCTAGGATATGAAATGCCAAAAGTCATGTGGGCCTAGTTTGGGTAAGTTAGTACATTAACTTCTCGGGGTCGTAACTTTTGCATACGATCTTTTTTTTAGGCGTGTGATATCCCATTGGAAATGTATTTTCAAGAACTACGCATTACGCCATCAAACTCTGATTCCATCTACATTTTTATTGTGGCGATCCAAAAAAACATTTTTTAGGGCCCCAAAACAACCCTGGAAGTACATCAAGATGTGTTGACATGAAAACATACAAAATAAGCCATTTGGGATTAGGTGGGAGGCCACCGGTATCCACCTAGAAGATGTGTAGGGATTCAAACAACCCCAAAAGTGTAGAACCCACAATTACAAAGAAGTACAGAAGAACTTGTTGCACTAACAACTGACAAGAGGAGCCAGTTGGAACAGGTGGGTGACCACCAATATCCACCTAGATCATCCTTTCCTTCTTCTTCGTAAACTTGTTCCACTAAATCTTTTTCTTTTTCCTTAAATTTTCGTCAACCTGTCTCATCAACTGTTACATTGATGCTTTCCACAAATTTGTTGAGCCTTAGATTGTAACATTTGTACACTTTCCTTGTACTTGAGTAACCACAAGTACGCCTTTGTCTACATGAGAATCAAACTTTCACATTCTTCCATATTCTCTTTTGATGTAGCATTTGCTTCCAAATAGTTTGAAGTCCTTCACATTTGTTGGTCTTTCTTTCCATAGCTCGTAAAGAGTTTTTTCACTGTTATTCTTGAGCATTAATCTATTTTGAATGTGAACTGTTGTATGCACTACATGTGTCCAAAAGACATCTTTCAACTTTGAATCCATTAACATTGTTCGATCCATTTCCTGTACTGTCATGTTCTTTCTTTCGACGACCTCATTCTGTTGAGGTGTTCTAGTGAGAAAATAATTTCATTTTTATACCATGCTTGTTGCATAAATCCACAAATTCCTTTGAAGTAAACTCTCCTCCATTATCAGATCTCAAACATTTGATTTTTGAATCCATTTCATTTTCAACCATTTCCTTGTATACCTTGAAGTTTTCAAATGATTTTGACTTATTCTTGAGAAAACAAACTGCAGTCATTCTTGTATAATCATCAACTAATAACATAAACTATTTCTCACATTTTAAACCCTTTGTTCTAGTTGGTCCAACTAGATCAATATGCACAATTTCCAGTGGTCTTGTCATTGAGTAATATTTTAATTTGAATTTTGTCTATTCCCTTTCCAATGATTCTAGCTAATTCGTTGTTTCCAAAGGAGACTGATCCATCTCTTTCCTTTCTCAATGATAGAAACCTGTCTTCATCACATGTCATGTGATTTGAGCAACCACTGTCAACATACCAACCACGTTTCTTATGCTTAGCTTGTAGAGCAAGTGTGCATTCTTCATTGCTATACTGATTCTTCTTTCTTATCCATGTTCTCTTCTGAGGCTTCTGTCTGTGTCTGTTTTTATTATGTTGCGATTCTCTATGAGGGACTGTCATTCTACACTATTTGGCCATGTGTCCAAAGTTGTTGCACTTGTAGCATTCCATTTCAGTGCTCAATGATTCAAACATGTTGTAGCTTATTCTCTATGTTTCACTAGGCCTTCTTGGATAACCGTTTTGTTTATGACTTTCAAATTTGTTTATGTTCTTGCTATTAGCTCTGCAATTTACAACTTTATGTCCAAAATTATTGCATGTATAACATAAAACAAAAAATATAGTTTGATACCTGGGAGTTGAAGATCTTCTGAAAGGAGTTACTCTTCTAAGTCCTTCTTCTTCCTGAGGCCTGTTTATTTCTGACTGTCATTGATTATGAAATATGAATCTTCTCGGTGGAGGAGTGTCCCTGTGATATTCCTTGTAGAACTTCCTATCCCCTCTGACTGTTTCTGCATAGCTTTTTGGATATGTTTCTTGATCTGTCATTTTGGAGCTTAATCCATTTTTTGTCTGATTTTATCCAAGTCTGGACTTGTCATGATTAGGCCTTTGACTACTGATAATGTCATCCAAAACTTTTGAGATGTTCTGCATATTTTTCTTTTGAATATCCTTTCTCAATGTGACAATATCTGCTTCCAAATTTCCAATGATCCTATCACTACTACATGTTGAAAAATTTGCGATGACCACTTGCGACGAAAGTACTCTTTCATCGCAACATGCAAGAGAAAAAGTTCAATTTTTCTAAATCCACCTCGTATTCGTCGCTATCTCGACACATGTAGGTTGACTACATTTTTATGGTCAATGTTCGTCGCAAGAGCGACGAATGTAGTTTGTCCGTCGCAAGAGCGATGACTCTCCTAACCTTAAAATTGACCGTTAAAAATGATTTAAAATAAATAGGTGGAAAAGAAATATTTTTAGGTCAATATCGTCGCAATTGCGATGATAGTGACCTAAAATCGGACTATAAATATTTGATGATTTAAAGATGTTGCGACAATCTTGCTATAACAACGATGGTTCCGAAAGGGTATTTTTGTGCGGAAAAATGTCACAAAATATTGTTAGAGGTGGGGAAAAAAGTAAAGTGGGTGAAAAGGGTGATGGTAGATGTTATTGCCCTTGTAAAAAATGTTGCCTCAGATGTCTCGTAAGAATTTTAATAGCAACAACTACAAAACATTGTAGTTAATATGGTCACATTGATGGTGGATCGAATGAATATCGTCCCATGGTAATTAGCTATATATTCATTATCTTTTTTTATTTTGTCAATTTTATGTAAAATTATATATATGTGTATATAAATTGTTTGAATGTTTGTTATAATATACACTAATTTTGCATGATTGTTTCTAATTATAAAGTTAGAGTTGCCCTCTAACTTTCCACAGAATATTGCACCAAGTATTTGTAGAAATGATGTTGTACAAGCTAAGGAACATCATCATGACCAAGCAAATGAGGATCTCATGGAATAAGATGATGGGACAAATCAAGTTAATGATCCCATGGAAGAAGATGATGGGACAAATCAAATGATCCAAGATTTGTTTTTGCAGTCGAATGAGGATGGGGAAAATGTTGGTATTTATGATGAACCTCTATTAGAAAAGGAAAATAAACAACTTTATGAAGGATGAAGAGAAAATATTCCATCATCAATTCATCATGGAAACATAAACCCTATTTTTCATATGTTCTAGTAGATATGTTAATGATTCCAAGTTTCATATTTGTATTTGACTGAAGGTCCAACTAGCTTGCAAAGTATCAAATTAAGATTTCAAGTTGATAAAC
>ML778786.1:0-20365 GCA_009831015.1 Picea engelmannii
ACACACACACACACACACACACACACACACAACTAAGACCCATTAATAGTCTTTGGGTTGTCATTTTTAGGAAGGGTGACGATTTGGGAGCAACAAGTAGCCTACAATTCAGAGGCTATGAAGTGAACAAAAACATGCGATCAATTTTGTTTGACATCCCTCATAACGATAGGATGTGAGAGCTTAGATTAAAGTTAAGCTTGTATATGCCACACCCTTTATGTATGATCACTTCCTCAGGGCATGGGACATGTTCTCACACCATGATGAGGTTCCCTTATATTTTACAAAACACATCTATTATGAATTTGTTGAATACATGGAAATCAATTACACAGACACACCCTCTCAAATTTATGGTACCAATGGGGGACAATGTTATGATCATGAAGAGGCAAATAAATGCATTGGTCATGCACCTCCCATATTAGTATTGATGTTTAGAAAGAGTATTGTTTTACCATATTGGCTCGTTGGCCCATCCCAGCTAAGATTCGAGGTGAGGGATGCTATTTTTGGTACCATTCATATTTCTTTGAGTGGGCCTGATGTGGAATTACAAAGGAAGAGATATAAATTGCTCTTCATTTTGACAAAACATGTCATCAAGTACTTGGTGCATGATGTTCTTCAGATGATGTCTCCAATGGATTTATCATCATACAAAGAAGCTCCATAATGCACATGAGGCCACATGGATGAGGTACGTGTATAATTTTCTATGTTTATATTACCAGTGTTATTTGTTAATTAATAATTTGAAGATGTGTACAAGCATTCATTAAGAATTTAACCAAAATCTATCTACCACCACAAAAAGGTAATCATGCCCTCACCTTCTTCTCAACAAACCTCCAACAAAGTCCAATGATATGCTTTCCTATGACCTTATAGGCATTGGCAATAGACTATATAATCCTTGATTTATATTGTTGAGTTTGCTAGTACAAAAATTTGGTTCATCCTCATATAAACCTAGCTACTTATCGCATTTTGGACTAATACATATACCTTTACAAGTAACATTTACCGACTTGACAAGAATTGTGATCACAAAATGATAACTTTAGCATTAAAAGCTTTTTTTTGTCCAAAACCTTTATATTGACCCCCCAATTGAAAAGTGATGCTACCAATAATGCTCTTTTTTCACAATTAAAATTACAACCTTTTGCAACCCTAGCTCTAAAAACCCATAATGTGGTTAAATAAAGCCTTAAAATCAACCCCTCTATCAATGATACCAATAGCAACTTCTTTTCAAGTTTAAAATTATAACCTTTTTGAAACTGCATGATCTTAAATATCAATATTATTGCAAATAAAACCTTAAATTCAATCATCAAATCCAAAAACAGTGCTACCAGTAACACCCATTTTGGAGGGGTTAAAATTATAACATTAAATACCAAACTTAAATATAAGTTTTGAATGTTGAAAGTTGAAGGACTAGTAAAAATAGCATTCTAGTTTGTCAAAAACAAATAAAATAGTAACCCCATTTTATTTTTTTCACCCTATCAAATCAAAATAATTAAATTATTGATATATCATCACATAATTATATTTTTCACCCATCAAATTAAAATAATTAAATTATTAATCATCATCACATAGTTTCACGTAATAAACTTATTGATGAAAAAATATTTAAATTTTAAATAATTATGAAATCTAAAAATCATAAATAATTATCACATAGTTATTGTTTTGATTTCAAAATTAAATAAATTTGCTTTCATATTGAATTTGAAGTATCTATATAAGAAAAAATAGTAATCGATATATCTTATAATCTTCCAACTTATTTATTCTTTGGTAAGTTTAAATACAAATCTTAGTTTACATTATTATTTGTTATATAGGGATATGTATGTTTCTGTTTATAAACTTCAAAAAAAACAAAAAAATCATTGTCTATATTTTTGGACTTTTATTACTTTAAAGTTTTTTCTAAAATAATAATAATAAATGCACTATAACATAGAGAAAAATAAATTAAAATGCCAGTAATTTTTATTGAAAACTTAGTAGAGTGGGTATCAAATACAATATTTTCTAACATCATAAAATTTAATAGAATTACAAATGAAATCAGATTTAATCCAAACTTTGTCATATGATTTATTCAAAAAACAAATCGCTTATCAAAATTTTAAAACTTTGTCATATGATCTATTCAAAAAACAAATCGCTTATCAAATTTTTAAATCAATTTAAAGTACAAAACAAATTACATATCAAATTTCTAAATCAATTTAAAGTTAGAAAATATTTTAAAATAATCAAAAAGATATTTCTTACATATTTAAAGAAAAAACTTTTAAAATATATGGTATTTATTCTAATTATCAGTTGAATGTATATCATTTTATAAATGTTTAAAAATAATGTTATTAATGTATATCTATTAAACACATTCAAGTAAAGATTAAAAAAAAATGTTAAAAAATAATAAATTAACTAAAAATATAGCTCCAAGGTTTAATTCAATTAGTTGAACCATGTTGTGGTTGGCAATTGAGTCATCCTCTATCCAGATATTTCAGAGAATAAGGGAGATCATTAACTTTGAAGAAATAAATGACATATAACATTATTAATAATTCTTAAAGAGTCAAATAAGATCAAATTTTAAGTATTAGCGAAAATAAAGTTTCCCTTTATCACTAATAATTTTAAAATAAATATAAAAAACCATGAAAATGCAACATTTTAAATTTAAAAAATTGTTGATAATTTATAACTAAGAAAATTCAGAGTTCTAAAAACTACAGCGAAAAAAATGATCCTACTAGTAGCACCACTTTTTGAAATGAGCTTAAAATTAGCAACAAAATACGACCTCTAAAAAAATGAGAGCTCGAAAGGGTTCTCATCAATTGGTAATTATTTTAATTTGGTTATTGTTTTTCCAACAACGAAATGACCTGCAACATTGAAGGTATTGGCCTCTCTTATAAATTGTATTTTCTTATTTAGGAGCACACAACTTCCCCAACTTGTAGAACAATCCATCTTGGAGATGGTAGTCAATGTTGTTGTCTTATTCTTCCAACTTCTTATGGCCTTGCAGATGTTGGAGCACTCTCTTAATGTCCCCATCCTCAACATATCCTTTATGCTTCTTGGATGAATAGTTCCATGTGCATCATAGTGCCCAAAGTTGTCATTTTGGCCACTATTGGTTTTGGAAACATATATATATGATTGTTAATGTTGATTTGGTGACTGGATCACACTATTGCAAATATCTCATCCATTTAAAGAGCCTATCTTGTTGAAGCTTACTTCTAGTCTACGAGTATTACAAAGGTTTGTGATCAATTTTGATGATGGTCTCCTTATTTAATAAATAAGGATTTAATTTCTTAACATGTACCAAAGCATAGAGATCATTTTTATATGTAGTGTAATTTAACACTGCTCCATGAAACAACTCATAATGAAATACATTGATTTACCTCATTGCTCTAAAATTGTGCTCATAGCATACCAACTTGCATGTCTCCACTTCAAAGGGATGTTTCAAATTGAGCAATACCAAAACTAGTGTTTGATTGAACCTACACTTCAATTCTTCAAAGGCTTCTATTGATTCTTTCCCCATTGGAAAACTCTAGCCACCAGTTGTTATGGTATGGAGTGTTGTTACTACAACAACAAAAAAGATCTTATGAATTTTTGAAGGTATTGGGTTTCTCCTACAAAACTCCTTAAAGTTTCTATTACATTGGTAGGAGTTGGTCATTTGTAGATGGCATCCATTCCTACGGGTCAATTTTGGGTTCACCTCCACCAATCAAATGCCCTGAGTCACACAAAGAATTACTTGGAAGACTCGTGTTTCTTAATTTTTGCAAGAGATTTATGTTTCTTTAGTGTCTTGAACCCCTAAATCAAATGCAAGATATGTTTTTCATTAGCATTAAAAATTAATGTCATGAAAGTACAATATTACAAATCAATCATTGGAAATTAATATCATGCACGTACACTATTACAAATGAGTCAATGTAGAGATGCAATACATCAGTCTTTAAGTGCATAAAAATAGTTGATGCATAAGATAAACCAAAAGACATTATCAACCATTCATATAAACCTTTCCTTGTCTTTAAGGCACTCTTCCAGAAGTCCTTTTTAATCAAACTTGATAGCAAACTAATTTGTGGCATATCCTTCTCAAGAACTATGATAATGGGTAACCTAGTCAGTGAAGTACTTAACCTTATGACTCTCTTGTCTAGCAAGTTTTGTGATTGTCATTTCACTTCATCTGTGTTCAATATGGACTATTTATACAATCCTATGTTTGGCAAAGAAGAATCATGCAACCACTGTATTTCATGCTTCACTTGCCTCTTAGGTGGCAATGCTTTTGGCTCTTTGAAAACTTCTCTGTGAGCCTAATATCCTTCAACTATTGGTTTTACTCTTTTGTACATCCCTCTAGAGATGCCTTTACTTCAACTGATTCATCTCCTTTTCGATTATATCTCAAGAAAAGTAATACAAAATTATTACTTGACTTGATTTATCTCTTTGTTTCGTTGGCACTTACCAAAGAGATATTGGGTTCAATCTTCTATGGATTGATGATGCACAATTTACCATCCTTGACTAGAGAATAATGATTGTATCTTTTCTTGAATATAATATCCTTCATGTCCATGTAAGGGCTTCCAAATACAACACCACATGCATCAAGCATTAGAGAAATTTTGAGGTCTAAAATGGGACTCATAAGGAAAATAATAAAATAAGAGTTATGAATTTCCAAATGGAAAGAAAAAAAATTACGTTTTTATTGTGTTTTCGACTTGTCTCCTTACATGTTTACTTAAATTTCAAGTGTAGGCACTCGTTTGATGCCGAATTAAATTATGCATCCAATGAGTACCCATTCTATATACTTTTGATAGACCCACGGTGAAATAAAGTAGAAATACATGAAAAAAAATATGCATCCAACGAGTACCCACTCTGGATATTTTTGTAGACCCATAGTGAGATAAACTGGAAATACATGAAAAAAACATACTTTTGATAGTCTCACGGTGAGATAAAGTAGAAATACATGAACAAAACATGTATTTCCAGTTTATCTCACCGTGGGTGTATCAAAATTATGTTTTTTCATGTATTGTCATTTTATCTCATTGTGGGTCTATCAAAAGCATGAAGAGTGGGTACTCATCGGATGTAGAATTTAACTTTGCCTCCAACAAGCACCTACACTTAAAATTTGAGTAAACCTATAAGGAGATATGTCGAAAATAAAATTTAAAAAAATACTTATTTTCTTTCCCTCCAAAACTATTTACCCTTATGGCTGATATCATCATCTTGAATCCTATTGGTTCTTTTAAATTTGATGTTGATAACATATTTTTTGTTTTGAGGCCCATTTTTTACCTCAAAAAATCTCTAATGTGGCACCACACTTACCTCCACTTAATGAAAATTGAATTGATGGCAAATATAATCTTGCATTATTTGTAACCCTCAATTCTACATCTTGTTCACCCATTCCAATGGTATTGATGAGGATGGTCACGTACTTCTAATTCAAGCTTTCCTACGAAGTCCTCTACTATGAAGTTGGCTTGTGAACTAGAGTCAAATAGAACATCAACCTATGTCTTTGTGATTTGTATCTTTACGTGAAGAGTTTTTTCATCTCTTTCTCTTCAATGTCATGGAGGTCGCTCATGTTCACCTCTTTTTGCATTATGGTACAGACAATATTTAATCAACATAATAGCTTCTCTCAATTTCCTTCTCTCAATGCCTAGAATGATCTTCTTGGGTTGCTCCTTATTACAATTCTTTGGATGCAACTCAAAATGTAGCTTCCAACATTTATCTTTGATGTTGTTAAGTTTTAGTGTTGTTATTATATTATTTCCAAATTACATGAGCATTCAATGCATTTCCAAAACAACAACATAAATAGGATCACTAAAAAAAAACACAATCACAAGGTACGCAACATTTTATCCTGAGAAACCCTCGTGGGGGAGAAAACCCAGCAAAAACTTCCTCAATAATATATTCCAAATAAAATGTCAAGACTAAGACCAAAACACCAAGAATAAACTAAGACTGGGCATGTGACTCTCTTGTCCTTCATCTTGCAACTGCAACTACCTTCAAGATATGCGCACTGGATGAGTGAGTGTGTGAGTATGTACAAGTGAAACACCATCCTCACATATAAATACTAGTTGAGGAGGCGCTAGGGTTATGTCTCTTCACTTAGTAGTGATGACTTCTTCTAGAAGTGGTTAAAAACACTTTATAAACACTAGGGGACGACTTTACAAATACCACCGTATAAATATGGTTTGACCAATCCACAAAAAGAGATTTAATCTTATACAAGAACCGACATGATCAATCCAAAAAAGGGGATTTGGTCTATAAGATAATAACTTAAATATAATTAGAATATTCTTCAAAGTTACAATATTTCCACACTCCCCCTTAACGAGAAGGGTATTCTACTGACATGACCCGATACAACATCATCAAGAGAAACAGAGGGCAACATCATCATCAGCATCTGGAACACTGACTGGCACATCTATAAATCATCGAAAGTTTTCCTCATCATCATTCACTACATGGAGCTGGAGTAACATCATCATCATCGTCGTCGTCAACATGAAGCTAAAACATCAACATGAATAGAATGAAGCTAGAACAACAACATCACCAATAGCACAAAGTTGATACAACATCATCAACAACACGAGGATGAAACAACAACATCAACAATATATGGCAATAGAATGAGGCAGGTGTATCAACACCAACATCTATGGTACTCTGACAGATCGTCCTTGCCGCACCTTCGGGATCTGCCCAGGAATCATAAGATTCCCTAGGATATAAAATCCTAACAAGCTACCATGTGGTACTCTGACAAACCATCCTTACTGGACCTGGAGGATCTGCCCAGGAATCATAATATTCCCTAGGATATAAAATCCTAACGGAGCTACCACTATTGACCACAATTGGCCTATACATGCAGAGGTACTATGGCATATTATCCTTACTGGACCTTTGGGATCTATCCAGGGATGATCAATACCCTAGGATATAAAATCCTAATGGAGCTGCCTGTTGTTGGTCAGGATACCATAGTATCATCATCATCACTCCCCCTTTCGAGGGAGGTCCTTTCAGACAACACCAAGCTTGAATCAGAAGTACTCAAACTTCACATGAGACAGAGGCTTGGTCAACACATCTGCAACCTACTCATCTATGCCAACATATCCGAGCTTTACAACTCCTCTCTGCACCATATCATAAATGTAGTGATACTGGATCTCTATGTGCTTCGACTTATCATGGAACACTAGGTTCTCTGTCATCTTTAAACAAATTTGGTTATCACATAGAATCACGGTGGCTTCCATCTCCATATCGAACAAACTTGTCAACAACTTCCAAAGCCATATGGCTTCACAACTGGTGGAACAAGCTGCAATGTACTCTTCTTCTATTGTGCCGAAAGCAATATTGGATTGCTTCCTGCTTTTCCATGAAGTCATGGTTGACCTCAGACTGAAACAACATCCTGAAGTTCTCTTCCTGTCGGAAGCACTTCCAGCGCAATCTGAATCAGTATATCCATACAATCTGAAGTCATGATCTCCAGTATAACATAGACCATAATCCAACGTACCCTTGAGATATCTCATCACATGCTTTGCAACTACAAGGTGAACACATCTGGGTTCCACCAAATACTGACTCAAGGTGTTCACAACAAAGCATATATATGGCCTGGTATTTGTGAGATACATCAACGATCCAATACTCTATCTGTGTAGAGTAGCATCAACCAACTCTGACGAAGTATCAACCAAGAGCTTCAAATTTGTTTCCATGGGTGTGTTCATGGCTTTACATTCCAACATGTCAAATCTTTTCATTATTTCAACTGCATACTTCCCTTGGTTAAGGAAGATCTTCTCTGGGCTCTGCCAAACTTCAAGACCTAATAAATAATGCATCGGTCCTAGGTCTTTCATCTCGAACTCTGTAGCAAGCTTCTTCTTGCAATCTGTGATGATCTTTTCTTCTCCTGTCAAGAATAAATCATCCACATATAGTAGCAATATGATTGGCTCATCATTCATAACCTTGAAATAAAGGTTAGAATCAACATTACTCTTGGTAAAGCCCAAGTTTATCAAGAAACTATCAATTCTTCCATACCAAGCTCTAGGAGCTTGCTTCAACCCGTACATAACTTTCTTCAACTTGCAAACATGAGTCTTTCTATATTCAACTTCAAACCCTTGTGGTTGTTCTATATACACTTCTTCTTCAATAACACCATTTAAAAAAGTTGTTTTCACATCCATCTAGTGTAACTTCCACTTCATTTTAGTTGCAAGAGATATGATGGTTATGATAGAAGTGTATCTGGCTACAGGAGAAAATGTTTCTTCACAGTCAATTCCTTCCTTTTGAGAAAAAACATGAGCCACAAATCTTGCCTTTTGTTTTTCAATACTTCTGTTTGTTGCATGTTTTATTTTGTATATCCACTTGGAAGATACCACATCTTTGTTCTTTGGTCTAGGAACTACTTCCCATACATCATTCTTTATGTTGGAATGGTATTCTTCTATCATGGCGTATGTCCATTCTTTCTTCTGAACAGATTCTTCAAAGCAAGTAGGTTCATCTTCTACTGGAGAATGGCTTAGGTTTCTTTCTTTGTCTCATGGTTCCTTCTGGGGCACCATACTTCTCTGCATATTGAATAAGTTCTTTCGCCCAAGATGGATTTCTCTTGTGAGAGATCGTCATACAGAGAGATTCTTGAGATTATATCATATCATGATCTTCTGGAATCTCATCATCAAGGATAACTGTAACTTCCTTCATGGGTGTTGCAACTCTTGGAGCTACAAGTTCTTCTTCATATACTTCTTCAAGCTGGCATTTCCTTGATCTTTTGAGTGTTGCATCTTCATCAAAGGTTACATCTCTGTTGATCTCAACATGATTGTAACCTGGTACGTAAATTCTGAAGGACTTAGAGACCTCACAGTATCCAACAAATATTACCTTATTTCCCGAAGGATCCAATTTAGTTCTCTCTTCTTCTGGAATGTGTACAAATATTGGACAACCAAATATTTTTAAATGGCTTACTTATGGTTTCTTTCCGGTGAACATTTCTTCGGGGGTTTTGAATCCAAGTGCACTATGGGATAATTTGTTTTGGACATATATCGTTGTTCTTGTTGCTTCAGCCCATAAGTGCATTGGAAGATCTTGATCATGAATCATAGTCTTTACTGCTTCCATAATTGTTCTATTATTTCTTTCTGCTATACCATTTTTTTGAGGATTATAGGGAGTGGTGAGCTCCCTCTTAGTCCCGGCATCTCTACAAAAGCTTCCAAATTCATTTGAAGTGTACTCTCCTCCATTGTCTGAACTGAGTATCTTGATTTTCCTTTCGGAGAGGTTTTCCACCAACACTTTTAATTCCTTGAACTTTCCAAGTACTTCATCTTTTGATTTCAAGAAATAAGCCCAAGTCTTACGAGAGTACTCATTAATAAAGGATACATAGTATGCATACCCGCTTAGAGAGGTTGATGGCATTGGAACACATACATATGAGTGGACAAGCTCCAAGATTCTTTCTGCTTTATTGTCGCTCTTTGGAAAAGGATTCTTTATGTTGTTTCCTTGTGCACACACCTTCATGATCAACCTTTAATTCAGGTAAACATGTAACTACCTTGCTTACATATGGTAAGGCTTTGTAGTTGATGTGAGCTAGTCTTCTATGCCAAAGTTAAGAAGGAATTTCAGTAGAGTGAGTTAAGGCTACATCTGAGTGACCTTTTAACTTGTACAACCCACCTTCTTATGTTCCTATAACAACTGCATCTTTTGTATTTTTTCCTTTAGGCCACATAAGAACTTCACCATCTATGAATGCAACCTTGAAACCTTTCTTATCTAGAGATGAAATAGAAAGTAAGTTCTTTGTCAAAATTGGTACATAGAGTACATCCTTCATTCTCATCGGAGTTCCTGAATCAAGTTTGTAGGTGGATTCTCCCATTCCTTTGATAGGGCACTGATAATCATCTCCAAGTGAAACTTTCTGGAGGAAGTCATTTTCTGTAAGGCTAGACAGAATGTCTTTCTGACCTGTCATGTGCTTAGAGGCACCTCTATCTATGAACCAAGTATCCTCCCCAGGTGTCACAGATCCTGAGAGGGTGGAAAACAAAACATAATCTTCAATCTCTTCTTTAGTCAACTTATTGGGTAGCTCGTCATCTTTAGTTGCATGGGCATGATGTCTTTTGGTATTTCTCTTCTTGTATTCTTCCCTTCTGGCAGGACAATTCTTAGCAATGTGTCCCATCTTATCACAATGATAACATTGATAAGAGGAGAATTTGTTTCCCTTTCTTTGACCCTTATGATATTTCTAGAATCTCTTTGGAGGGTGAGATTTTTTATGAAAGTGGGTCTCCTTTTGAAAATGAGACTTTTTCTTTCCTCCTTTAGCATGAGCAGCTAGGGCTTGATTTTCATCTCTTAATAGGACGGTTTCTCGGTTGGCCACTCTTACTTCTTCTTGAACATATTCTTCCCATAAACTGTCAAATTGGAGTTTCTTTTTTCTTGCACAAATAGTTTGGATGAAGGCATCCCAAGGTCTTGTGAGGACATTAAGAGTTGTCAATATGAGTTCACCTTCATCTAAGTTGTCTCCAATTGCCTCTAACTTTTCCTTGAATTGAGAAACCCTAGAGAAATGGTCTTGAATTGTTTCTCCTTTCTGCATCTTTGTATTCTTGAGTTGGGTTCTCAAGTTCATCTTCTAGTTGAGGTTCTTTCCTTCATACACTTTGGTTAGGGCATCAAACATATATTTTGGAGTATTCTTAGAAGACACTTGAGGAATCAAGTGGTCTTTAATGGAATTTGCAATTATTCTTTTATCCCTAATCAAATCCTTCTTGTACTTCTCTTTGGCTTCATCTTCTTCGGGTTCTGGTGCATTTTCTTTTATAATTTTGCAAGGTCGTTCTCTTCAGGAATGAGTTCAATTTTGTACTTCCAGGCACGTAAAATTTTCCACACCTTCTAACTTGTCAACAAGCTTGGTGCTTGCAGACATCTTGACCCGGAGCTCAGAAAATGACTAGAAAATGTAAGTCTCAGAAAATGAATCTGAACTTACCAGGAGATGTGATGGGCTGAAGCGAGTTGGTTGGAGCTGACTGTTTCAGAAAATCCCAGGTTTTACCCCTTGAAACTTGACCTGCACAAATCTGGACTGGTACTTCTAGTACTAGTTCAGGTTTCCTAGTTTCCTGGTTTTCTGGTACTAGCCAAAACTAGAGTTTGACTTTTTGAAAAATTTGGCCACTGAAAAAGTTCACTCAAGCTGCCAAAAGATGCACTAGAGCAAGGCACACTTCCCAAGATAGTTTTTGGTCAAAAATTCATCTTCAGTAAAAATTCATAATTTCCTTGTACGACAACAATGATGTTTTTAGATACCCAATGAAAGGTGCTCTATTCAGTTAAGCTCTGATACCATGTTAAGTTTTAGTGTTGTTACTAGATTATTTCCAAATTACACGAGCATTCAATGCATTTCCAAAACAACAACATAAAGAGGATCACTGAAAGAAACACAATCACAAGGTATGCAACATTTTATCCTAGGAAACCCTCATGGGGGAGAAAACCCAACAAAAAATTCATCAATAATAGATTGTCAATACAATGGCAAGACTAAGACCAAAACACCAAGAATAAACTAAGACCGAGCATGTGCCTCTCTTCTCCTTCCTCCTGCAACTGCAACTACCTTGCGCACTAGATGAGTGAGTGTGTGAGTATGTACAAGTGAGGCACCATCCTCACATATAAATACTAGTTGAGGAGGCACTAGGGTTATGTCTCTCCACTTAGTAGGGCTGACTTCTTCTAGAAGTGGTTAAGGCCACTTTATAAACACTAGGGGGCAACATTACAAACACCACCATATAAATATGGTTTGACCAATCCATAAAAGGGGATTTGATCTTATACAAGACCCGACATGATCAATCCACAAAAGGGGATTTGATCTATAAGATAATAACTTAAATATAATTAGAATATTCTTCGAAGTTATAATATTTCAACAGATGTGGCCATCTATGTTATAATGGTGACAATGCTTATTTGGGTCCTTGCATTTATGTGCAATGACAACAATCTTCTTACCTTTTCCCTTCCACTTTGCTCCTTTCTTGGGAGAGCTTAGTTGGTCTACCTACGTTGAACCACTTGGTTGTCCTCTCTTCCTGTTCCACTTCTACATGAGATTCATTAATGGTCTTGGACTTCAAGAGCATTACTTGTCAAGTTATGTCACTGTCATCCACCCAAAAGCTAGATGACTAAATCCGGATTCTTGGAAGAAATTCCCAGTTGAATGGCTTATTCTCTAAATTCAGTGGTGTACTCTTGTATACTTTTTCCTATCTTTATTATAGTAGTGCCAACAAATCTTTTGGTCCTCTTTATACTCAATTGGATAAAATCGGGATTTGATGAGACCTTTGAATACATTTCACTTAGCCACTTGTGGGCCATTCTCCAATCTTAGACCTTCATATAGCTTTCCCACTAAGTTTGGGCATGACATTCTAACTTCAGTGAAGCAAATGCTAGTTTTTGCTCCATTTATATTATGGACACTAAAAGAGACTTCCATTCGGTACAACCATTGATTAAATTTCACTGCAACATCACCTTCATAGTGCTTGATATCCTCTTTGGATTCCACTATGAAAGGTGTTTGAGAAGATGAGTTGGAGCTCCCTCTTTCTTTAAGTGGTTCTTCTTTTTCATTCCTTGGCTATTATTTTTCTGTGTTTCCTGTGAGCGTTACACTACCCTCAAAACTATCCAAGCATGCTTTCAAGAGTTGGCATCAAAATCACTAGTCGCAAAGATGATGGAGTGTTTGTAACATCCCGCTCTGGCGCACTGAGCAAACTTATTCTTTGAAGACACTTGCTCGCAAGTGATCCGGATTATTATGCTATTAAAACTTTTGATTTTGATTATGAGGCATTATGGGTTGATGACATGTGGTTTTACTACATCGACATAGACAGGTGTTATTGACTCGGTTTTACTGAGTGTGCAGGATTTTGGACCTCGAGGATGCAGAGGCAGCGATGGAACCCCTTGGACTCTGGATCGAGTCAGGGAGTGTGCCATTGGGGTTTGATTGTTTTACTATGATATTAGTGCATCTGATTGGATGATATGATATGGATATGTTCTGACATAATTTGTTGATGATGCAGGCTGACGATAGCTTGCCGACCAGACTCACATATGGAGTAAAGGGGTCACGCACGACTACCAGAGATGTTGAGGGAGAGGTGTGGACAACAACCCTGCCACAGCCTACTAGCACTCCCGTCGTGGCTCGAACTGTAGGTTAACGACCACCTAGTTCGAGAGAACCCACGATGTCGTGAGGGCAGACTGCGACAGTCACTCATGATGATTCTAAGGGGCACGCAATAAGGCAGAGGTCTTATTCATTAGAGGCCCTTAGTCTCCCACAAGTTCACCTAGCGGAGTGTTGACTCCAGGGGTTATTGATGTCTACCAAATCATTCAAGAGGCGAGTGGCACCCTTGGAGCACATAGTGCGTCCTGAAGGGCACGTCATGCAAAGGAACAGATGAGGCGAGTGGCACCCTTGGAGCACCTAGTGCATCTTGAAGGGCACGTCGCGTTGTTGATGATAAAGGGATAAACCTAGATAGCCCTAAGATAAATAACATGTTAAGTAATTTTTAAAACAATTTCCCTAATTAAATGTCATCCAGTACGAAATTTAAGGCCTAAGTCTAAATTACGCTAGTGGTAAAATTTTGTCTTCTAAAATAATACAAAAAAAATAAATAAATATTGGTAATAAAATAAATAAAAATAAAAACAACTTAAATAATAATTATGATCTTCGTTAAATCTTGTAACATGAAGGGAATAAGAAATTTAATTTATTCATAAAAAGGGTAAAATTATGTTGGATTAAAATTTAAAAGGGAAATTAATTGTTTTATTACCTTAATAAAATAAAGTATACTAATTAAATAAGAAAAAGGAAAAAGGGTTAATTTTCACACCTGCCTTTTTGAGTTTTAAGTAAAAGGGGAAAAGGGGGAAAAAAAAAGGAAACTAGGGAAAAGAGGTAACATAAAAAGGGAAAAATGGGAACTTAAGGGAAAAAACGGAAAGTCAACTTAGTAAAGAATCTACCATTTAAGAGCTTCTAATTTTAAACTGAATTAGCAATTTAATAAAAGGGAAAGCTATTAAAACCTGTAAGAGAATTTGGGGACACCTAGGAGTGATTCTAGGAGTAACTCTAGGTGGGTGAGGGAAATAAAGATAATTACTTAATTAAAGAAATTAATTTATGGAGGAATGTAGGGGATGGGGGACACTTGTACGGAGAGGAATTTTTAGGAATTTATTTTTAAAACTTTAATTAAATGAGATTTTAGGAAAGAAAGGAAGTTCGGAACTCTATAAAATGAAGAAAGGAGAAGGATGAAGGATCATCTTCTGTTTGCATAACGTTACGCTGCAAAAATATCTACTTGATTGATTTACTTGTGGGAGTTGGGATACCCAGCTCAGAGAGGAGTGGTAGCTCGGCCTTGCGAAGCGAGCTGGGAGCTAGTCGTAATCTCTGGGTAGTGTGTGTGGCCCCTTTGCGGCTCAGGGGGCTAAGGGGGAAGAAGAGTACCCCTAGAATTGGTTGGGAGGTACCGGTGAAGTCTCGACAATCGGCGAGCGGGAGCTGCATGGAGCGCGCATACGTCACTCAGAGCGGGCGAACAGGCAACGATACACTTTCTCCGTTTGAATGGTAGATTGTTGTAGGTTTTATGATTGGATCTGCATGTTGATTTTGTAAGTAGCTTGGATGTTTAGATTGATGGATGAAATTTTTCTTAGCCTAGCTCGACGATTGATGACTCCCATAGCCCTCGTTTTTCGCTTGTCGTGACTGCCCTGTGGTGTTGATTGTGACCTTGAGGTTGTTTAGCCTTCGTCCCTAGCTCACTAGTCCTCGCCTGAGCAGTCAGCCAGGAGCCTGATCTACTGTCATCGCCTTAGCGTTTAAAGACCTATGGATCTCAACGCCCTGCTTTTCTGTGCAAGGATGATGAGCGATGGATGCACCTGTTAGCCGTCTACCCTTGCTGCTTGTCTTGGGCTGCGCCTTCTGGCAAAAGCACTTCTGCGTATGGATTTCCTTGCGTCCTTGTTGGTTTACCTCTATGCTCTCGGAGGGTATCTTATCCCTACTGATGTCATGTTAGTTTTTAGCTCTTAGATGGAAAAATCTCGTTGTTGTCCTCTCGAATGACGGAGTTCCCTTTTTAATTAATGTGACTGTGGTCAACGCAATTTGATAGTACCCTTGTTGACAATATTATCCTCTATCTGCTCTGTGTTTCACTTATATACTGACTGTCTATTCCTCCAGTAGATAAATTGACAACAATTGCACATTTTACAGATAATATTTATATATACAAGCGTATTCTGCAGTCTAATGATACTACATACCAACAACATATTAATGGTTATAAATATATCTTTAGGTGGGCGTAACCTTGCGTTAATTCACCACAAAATGTTTTACTGCTGTGCATTTACCCTCAACGATTTACATCACCAGGAATGTCGTGTTGACTGCGTTTTTATTTGACCTGTAGATATCCGTGACATCTTAGCGAAGGATAGGCATAGATTTTGTCCAAACAATAAATGGTTAATGTTCTTCTTTATTCTTTGAGCAGTGATATAGTCCTGTAGCGGATTTAATGTTAAATATTAAATGCACACCCGGAGTTACACCACGTTCTTGCTATTTCACACAAGATATATTCGTGATTATTTTTATTCTTTAATTTACGCCCACAACACACATTGATGTGGTTAATTACGAATTTTAGGTCCTTGCAACAACTTCTTAATTGATTATTGATCGATGGACGACCGTGTGCTTGCGATTTTACCCTTCTACATTTTTCTTTCACCTCTGCGCTTTAGGATGATAGTCTGTTGCATGCAATGTTCATGACAACTCCCAGCCTGAACGCAAACATTTCAGTGTTGCCCACCTGAGAACAACGTACCCTTGTCCTTTTATGATTGTGATTAATCTCCTTTGTAGCGAGTTACCCATTGAAGACAAGGATGTTTGTTTAACCCAATCGTGACTGTATTGAAACTTCAGACAACATGTTTTCACCCATCCTTTGGCTGCCAATTTAGCCTTGCTTACCCATGAGTTTACCTTATGTTGCCATCAAATTTGATAAACTTAGCGTTTTTGGTAACACCACAGATGACCTTCAGCAATTAGCTCAAGCTCAGCGTAGTTTATGAAGGCACTCAGTTATATTTATAGTGGTAATTTGTTGTGGTGATGAGTTGCAAGTGAAGTAGTTTACAACGATTGATATGGCTTTTGCAGCGCTTCAATTCACATGCCTGCGTTTCAATTTATGTTGTCAACAGGTCATTAACTCCGCGATACATTTTCCCGGTGAATTGAATCCCTCTGTAATTTTTTTTAAACCCGTCAACTGCTGTAATCTGAGAACTTTTAAGAGTAAACAATGAGCTCTAGTATTTTAATGTCAGGATTATTTTAATATGTCTTGGAATGTGAACTTATTTTTTTGTTGTTTCCAGGTTTTGATTAATAATGTTTCCATTCCTTTATTTACCAGATTGAGTAATAACCACCCGCAGGTATTGGGACGCACCTCTCAATAAAACAGAATGGTATGATTCATAGATAAATGCTTACAAGGATTATAGGAAAATAAAAGGGAATAAATCTGTCTATTAATCATTCACGTTGAAAAGTGGTTGTTTGGTAGTTTAAGTTATTTTTTTATTTTTTTAAGGATCTCTCAAATTTAAGTTAATTTAGTTATAGGGATACGAGATGGAGTGTAATATAGGTATGGTTCATGGAATAAGATAGGGTTTATTGGAATCAAGATTTCAAGGATTATACTTTATCATGAGATTTTATTATGGGAACACTTAAGTGTAACTATGCATAAGATGTGACTTTACATGGATTAACATAGATTTCAATGTGGACAAGGAATTAATTATTCCAATGTTCGCCCTAAGTAAAATGCTTGAGTTATCCTTAATATTATTGAAAATGATTTAAGAATTTATTGGAAGCTAATGGTCAAATTATACTTATCATTAGATTCTATTATACCATATATCAATTTTTATGTTCAATAAACTACTTCTTAATTATTTGAGAAACTCATCAGATTTGAATTTTTGGGAGTAAGTAATTTATACTTTCATTAGATAATTCTTCATTAGATTTCGTTATTGTAACAATTCAGAGCGTAAGTGTGTATAAATGCTACTTTATATATCATAACATAGTATTCAATATGGGCGTAATTAAAATAATTCAATGTCTACTTTATGCAAATGACTTTATAGGGTCGACTTAAATATTCTTGAAAGGTTTATAAATTTGATTCTAGTGAAAGGAGGTGTCCTAGATGGTCTTGATGTGGTCATCTAGCTTAGTCGGCTTGGTCTTGTATGTTTGGGGTGGGATGTAGACACCTCCTTGTTCCTCAGAACAGTCGCCAACCCTGAGACCTTAAATTGTCAAAATCGATGGGACCCTGGGCTTGAGCGTTGCTTATGTGTCATGGAGGTCCTAACCATCGCAGGGTAGGAAAGGCGGGTAGTCATTCTTATTCTTCGTCAGTGGAAAGTCGTACGTTGCTTCCAGGTGCTTGATGTGCTTTTATGCTTGGTCGTTATGTTGTTGTTATGTGAGTTGCATGCGATGTGTTCGTCGTCGTGTTGCGATGTTAAGTATAATGTCATTATTACCTTCCTAAACGCACACACACAAAAAAAAATGCACTTGTTATTCGAGGCTTGATGTCGTGACAGAATGGGAGGTTGTTACAGTGTTGTGATTCCAAATTTGAAAATCATGCCTCTAAACCATCCTCACTTATTTTCAGGCTCTTCCATTGTGGATGAGGCTAAGCCTTGGAGTTCCTTCTTCCCCTTCCTTGCATCAATCTTTGGATCCATGGGTTGCAGTTTTCCGACCGATTTGGACTTTCGAAGTCTAGTAAGCATACATTCCAACTTATTCCACACTAGTTCCCAAAGAAATTCACTTTGATACCAATATGATATTACTAAATCTGATCACATGTGATCTTCCATCTAAAACTTTTAAAACAACTAAAACTATATCTCTCTCCTGGAAATGTTGCGAGCCCAAAAGCATGAACAATTCCTCAACCTCTTTGAAAGGGTTTTCCAACATGGTTTTCTCTACTAGATCATAAAACATCTCTAGATGAATCTTAGGCCAATATGTCTAGATTATCCTCCTATATGTTCACACCAATGCCCTCTACCCCCAGGTTAAAGAAAAGATTTGCTAATATCTTTGGCCAATTTGCCTCATCAACTTCCAAAGAAAAGTTACATTATTAGAAACATGGATGCTATGCATCAACTTAGACAAAGATTGATACATGAGGTACTTCTCTGAAATTATATTTTGTGAAAGCTGCCCTGAATTTAAAAAGATCCTGGCTGTTTTGGCTCTCTTCACCTCTAAAGTTAACATATACTCCCTTAATCTAGGCCTCCCTTAAAGATTAGGGCACAAGCAATGGCCCATTCAATTGACCTAAATTTATGCACATGTTTATTGTAATGGTTACATAAATAAGCAAAGACAATCTTCACTAGCCATAATACCGGTTGATTTAAAAACATATAAAGAAGAGCACACAGTTATGCATGTGACTAAAGGGTGGATTTTAGCAATACTATTATTCTTGTTCAATTCGAGTGATTGACCAACCAACCTTCTAATTTCTTTTGAGTTTTCTCCAAGAACGGTTTCTAATCTTCTACTTTCTATTGTATAGTTACCATCAGAATACCCAAGTAACAAATAATTAGCACATTGAAGATTAATTCTGCTTGGACAAAACTAACCAACACTTAAATTTAGCTCCAGAGGCATCACAAAATATCTTGAGAGCCAACTTCAAGCATTGAACTTCCCAAAACAAAGCTTCTCCTATGGGAACTGTATCATTCATAAGCAATTGATGGGTAAAACAGAGATTGATAGCCAAACAAAACAAAACAAAAGACAAACTTTCAAGCATAAAAATATAAAGGAAAGGGTATAAAGGACAGCTATGTCTTACTTTTTCCATGTGAAATAAACATTTAAGGACTACATTGACCAAGAAAACTATATTTATGGTACATAGGGCAATTGCCACCTAGAAAATGCAGCGTTGTGAATCCCCTTTACATGCAATATTGCCATTAGGAAATCCCATTCCAATCTGCCATAAGCATTTCCCATGTCCAGTCCAAGAAAAAGGCTTGGCTTCTTAAGCATGATTGGTTGTATGTAATGCCTCTTCCACAATTGTATATACCAAAATCTTCCTAAAGGAGAGTTTGGTTGGCGGAGATCAAATCAACCATAAAAGGCTTATTATTTCAGCCAAAACTTCAGCTGTAGTTTTATAGCTGACATTGCACAATGAGATAGGCATCCACGTGTTAAGGCCATCATAGGCCCTTACTTTTGACATTGAAGTAACAAGGTAGCAATAATAGTTGGATGAATAAGACCCGTGTTTTCAACTTCCAAAATTATCTTTTTGAAAATAATGGTGATTTTGTATACCATTAATTTGTAAAGTTATGTAGTAAAGCCATCTAACCCCGGAGATTTGTCAGCCGTGACTACCTTCTCTTCTTGCAAAGGACAGAGTGTTCATAATAAGTTGGCACCAACTTCTCTTCGCCAACTCATCCCTTGATACACCAGATATCTATAAATAGGTAGTGATCTTGCCCCTGATTGAAACTGGTCTGTAATGAGATCATTTGTTGAGATAGGAATACAAGAAATAAAGGTTTTCATTTTCTCTCTGTACAAAGTTATGGAAAAGTTTAGTGTTTTGTCCCCATCCTTATCATGATTCAATCTGGACAATTTCTTGATGTTCCCTTTTCCTCTTGGTTCAATGCTTCAAGCTTTAGATCCACCATCCTTTCTTTGTGTTTGAGATATTAGTCCAGCACAACAGATTGCTACAAAACTTATTTTAGAGAGTTTTATTTGCAATTCTCTACATAACCTTGTATCTGTAATGTCCCCATTTTGGGACATTATAACATTACAACATTTCAGAGTGTTATG
>ML778786.1:21204-35124 GCA_009831015.1 Picea engelmannii
AGGGGTCCAGATCCAGGGCCGTAGAGATCCGATCCGAGTTCCGACAGACATTTATTCCAGTGTAGAGGCCAAGGCGCATTGATTGGAGCAGTTTCGAGCCCATTCTGACGGTGGATTCTTTAGATCGAGTTTTCCAGCTGGTAACGGTTACCGTATTTCTCCGGGATCGCTCATTTTTGCCTATCTATCCGTGCATAAAACAGATCTGTTGTCTTCTTACGGTCACAGGTATTTCTTTTGTTATTTGATTGTATTCCAGTACAGATCCAGGAGATCTGACTGACGTCTAGGCTCTATATTTTCAGTAGGCTATTTGTATTTCCATGCATGAACGATTATTATTCATGATATTGAGCAGTCGACATTCTATACTCTTGCATGCGTCTTTATATGATTGTTAAACCTTCATTATGCAACATGCACATGTAATAACCGACATGCAACCATAATAACCGACATGCAACCACAATAACCACATGCAAACACAATAACCGAAGAACATCTCATTCACACAACTAAAACGCATCCAGAAACCCCCAGTGTATCAGATCTGCACGCCAGAGTAGCAGAACAGTAGCAAATATCTTGATCAGCCGGATCAGGGATATTTCAGTATCAGCAACACGAAAAATTGAGAATACTTTTCTTTTATTCTTTAAGCATTTCACCATTATTTACCATTTCTCCTGCAGCAAGGGGAGATCTGCAAACTAGCCTTCTTCCACCACAGGTCCAGCCTATCTCTAAGTTTGATGTTCTTACACAATTGACAACTGAATTTGAAAGGAGTGTTACCTCCCGGCCCATCCTTATCCACTGGACTGCCTACCAAAAACAATGGATAGTTGTTCGATATAGAACTAACTGGAAATTGGAATAACCCTGTAAATTATAAAATATACGGTTTAAATTCATAAAACATGTTGGAAAAATAAGCTCTATCTAACCTGGCTGCTATAGCACTACTACCTTAAGGTTGGTTGGACCAAGTAAAGCTCTGGTCACCTTGCCAAACAAGTTCACTAATGTTAAATTTATCCTTATAACTCTCAAAGCAATTCTCTCCATGATCTATCTGACTCTACCAATGCTTCTGTCATGATTCATATACGTTTGGTTAAAATCCCCAAGGTAGACAATCTTTGTGTACAAAAATCACCCTTTATCACTTCCATAGTCTCCTCTCACAAGCCCAATCTTTCCCTCAAACTAAGAGGGATGTAAACCACTATTGATATCATAATCTACCAATTCAATTATAATAAAGCCCACTATCCTGTAGTATCCCACTATTTCGACATACAATAAGCTATCGAACTCTTCCCACATTATTACTAGATAACGAGTAAGATGCCCCTTCCCAATGGAAATTAAGAAGAGGATGTCAAATTCGAAGAGAAACGGATGTAGAGGACAAACTAATGGCCTCCAAAAGGGGTGGGGAAACAACCTGTTCAAAAATCACGAATAGTTATCTACATGGAGGACCCTAGTTTGGAAAGATCCAAAAACATATTTGTATTGAAAATAGAGAAAGGACTATGCAATAGAGATTCTAAATGGAATTCCAACACAAATGCATTAGATGTGTATCACTATTGTAGGCATTCTCAGGAATTCAATTCAGGGCCAGTTCAAAACTCCAAGAATTGGTCAGGATTCAGAAATGCCAATCAAATTTGGTGGCCAAGATGTAGGAGATTAAGGAAAGAAAAAGGACAATGGAGGAAATGGGGTCTAAGATTGATAAAATAGACTTGCATTCTATGGGAAAATTCAGCGGCCAAGATGTAGAACATTAAGTAAAGAAAAAGGACAACGGAGGAAATGGGGTCTAAGATTGATAAAAATAGACTTGCATTCTATGGGCAAATTTAGTGGCCAAGATGTAGGACATTAAGGAAAGAGAAAGGACAACGTAGGAAATGGAGTCTAAGATTGATAAAATGGACTTGCATTCTGTGAGCTAATTTAATGGCCAAGATGTAGGACATTAAGGAAAGAAAAAGGACAATGGAGGAAATGGGGTCTAAGATTGAAAAAATAGACTTGCATTCTATTGGCATTATGCACGTTGAGAAAAAAAGGGAATAGCAAACAACCATGGGGAAGAACTTCACACTATTTTTGGAGTATCTCTCAATCTGACGACAGGATGGAGGAAAGAAAAGCTAGCAGTGTAAGAGTGGCAGAGATGTTTAAGATTCAAGGCTTGGCAAAATTCCCTTGTGGGAATTAAGTCAATCGGTCCAATTTGAATCAACTAGTGTCTTGTAGATTATTGTGAGATAATTAAGGTTTCCTTATTTCTTTCTCTTTTTTTATTTTTCTTTGGGCAGGGGTCCAATTTTATTAAGGTAAGGCATCAAGCCCCACCATTGCAATACATTGCTATCATGGTTGAGAGTACCAACCTACTCTTATCCAACTTCATTGAAACACTTTTCCCATATCATTGGAATTCCCTTCTAAGCATGCCCAGGAAGAAATGCCACATGGATTTAACCTTCATGTGAAGGTCATGTTTAATAGTATGCTATTTATAGTAGACAATAGAAATTCACACCTACATAGGAATGCATACATGTCTATACTCCCCATTTGCTCACACTTCTTGCAGGATATAACTTGTTTGCCTATGCAAAAGATAAGAGATAACCACATTCATTACTATAAGAACTAGGATTATCAAAATTATCTTGACATTTTAATCCTCGATTGACTATGACAAGTTAATGATCATAGACATCTAGGCCGCTGGAAATACAAGTAATCACTTCATTTTGACAGTGTGACGGTGCTTTGAAGAATATCAGTACCTAACCTTCTTTGGCATCCATATTGAAAATATTCAGGATGGCATAAAGACCAATGTCTGTAGAGTTCAATAATTATGATTAGCACCAGAAGTAATGTTGCATTTTTATAAAATCCACACAAAAATATATCTGAAGTAATCATATTAACAGTATGCTTACAGTAACAGTTTCCCCTTCTTTCAAAGGGGAATATTTACAGTTTATCATATAATTCAAATTTTCCAAAGGGCTCGCTTTCTGCTGATAACCTTATCTTGCAAGTACTCTTTCAGCATAGCTGTAATGCRCAAGTTCATTGGTTAATTCTTATGCCAAAGATAGCAGTGCTGCGCACTGACTAACAAATGACACAGTAGAATMCTTTTAAATCATTTAAGATTTCAGTTTATTGAAAGGCAGCAAACAAAACTTTTTTTTTCATTTTTTTCTCTTTTTTAAATGATCTCTTTCCCAAGCCCAGAAGAACATACAACAGCATTATTGACTTTCTTTAAGTTGGATGTTTCAATTCTCTTCCTGGACAATTGGAAGTATAGGCAGCACAACGCTGGGCCTGAATCTTAGCCCTGGTAGTTGTAGCTATACCACAAAAAAAGTTTATTTGCAATTCAATGCTGCATTCCAATTTGTGTAGCATTTAAAAATCGTCAAAGAAGCTTTAGTTCTCCGGTAACTTCATCAACTATGTCACAAGGACCTGCAAGCATATATTGAAATTTAAGGTAAGACCTCTTCTTCCTTTCATGTGCATGAAAAATAATTACCTGTATGCCATTGCATTAAAAATATATATGATACAAATCTAGAGTTGTGCAAAGTGTCAAAATTTCATCCAACATACTACAATCCATTAATCAACATAACCATGCAAACTTGAGTGGAAAAAATAAACAACTTAAACATGCCATCTGATATAGTACAATAACGTGTGAAAGAGATGTTCATCAAATGCTTTAACAATTCATATCCCTAAGAACACCATCTCTCTTATTCCAACTGAAAACCTCCTTCTAATGATCTCCATTAACAACTAAAACACAATTCCATTTCTACATACATCACCTGTCAGAGTTCATTCAAAGTTCCCACAAGTCTGCATATGGTTTGATTATTCCCTTGGCCTAGAGATGGCCTGCTAGGGTGGTGTTACCCCATCATATAGTATGAGGTATTTGATCCAGTTGAAGACCTTGACCATGTAGGTTGCACTAGAAGTGTGATGTCTATTGAGCCATGCTTTGTTGTATGGAGGCCTATGTATCAGTGATGCTCATTCAGTTGGCATTATCTTTACTCATGACTGACAGGTTTGTAGGATGAGATCTATGGAGCATTTGATGGACTAGGGACACACCTTCATGGGGATTCTTCCCATTAACACAGTTTTTGCTTGCACCCATGTGCTTGGCTTGGAGACACTACTATCATTTGATCGAGTTGGTGCTTTGGTTGACACTCACTTCTTCCTTTTTTTGGATTGTCATGTTTGACGGCTCATCTATTGGTGCTCTCTTCATATTGCATGTTTTTGTCTTGATGAATCGGCCTCCTACTAGATATTTGATGAAATGCTTGAGTTGGTGACGAGCACCCTTGATCACATGGATTTTTCAGCCTTGTAGTATTGCCTGGCATACTTGCTCATCATTTCTAGAGGGAGCTCCACTTCTACACATTATTCTATGGTGATCTAGTCCTTGCATTGGTATTGTATAATCAGATATGGCTCTTATTGAGGAATGCCCTAGTGAATTTTGATGGATTGACAGTGATATGGCATACTTTGAGTTGATGGTGGCCTATTGGAGTACAGCGCTCCCCTTTCTTGACATTCTTTCACATATTTGGAGGCATGGGAGTGTTGGTTGTCCCACCTTGACACACATGGTGGGGTAGGTTGTTGATGATACTTTTCCTCATTAGGGGAATGCCATAACACTTGGGGGCTTGTTTGACATTGGACAGCACCTTTACATTGTTGATTCTTCACTTTGGTTGAGCCTCCCCCACCCTATATACACATGCTTTTATATGGAGCTAGCCCTTTCAACAGCTATATCTTATGATGAAGTGTCATGCTTGGAGCCTAGTGAGTGAATGACCTTGCTTGATTGGAGGCTCTTGGCATGGTTGACTACCATCTCTAGTAGAGCACCCTTGATTCTCTCTTGATGGCACATAGTTTGATGCATGATCACGATTCACATGGTGTTTCTTGCTTGACAGGGCTGCCCCCTATTCCATAGATATATTTTTCAATTTGATGACTTGGAGTATGGTTCATCACTTGCACATTATAGATCAATCCCTTTTTTCATGGATCCACTAGTTGGCACACTTATTTGAGGCCTAACCACTTCACATTGAAGATTTTGTGGAGGCCGTTCCCTTGCTTTTGGGATCCAATGCTAATTTTCGTGATCTAGCACGTATTGAGGAATTGGAGTACTATTCTTAGTGGAGCGTTCCTCTTATTTGCACACATGTCGAGGCATGGTTTGTTTGATGGGGCCATCCCCCTCATATTGCTTGTTTGAGGGGCCATCCCATTTCTTCATGGATCTAGTGGAATGCTAGCATGACTTGACACATGGATTTATGCTAGATTAGTTCCTTATTTCATGGATCTACTCATGTGCACATATTTTGAGGGTTGTTACACCTTGGAGGATGAGTTTGTTACAAATTGGAGAGGGCACCCTTGAAGACTTTGCTATTATGGGCTTGTCTTACATATACCAAGGCTATTAACCCCTAGATGAAGGAAGACATCCCACTCTTGGAGGCCTCATTGCACACTCTTGCATGCATATTTGATGGGACGTCTCACTTGGAGAGGCCACACGTGGCCCTTGGACCACATTTTGGGATATCTTGCCTTGATGAGGGAGACATCTACCTTTAGGAGGAGACACATAGCATAACCACCATATTATTTTATGCATTGTTGACTTGTCATATAAGTTGGTTATGAGAGATAGTTATTGTATTGTTTTCTTTGGAGAAAAGGATGGATCTAGAAGACTCCAGGCTTATTTTATGATTGTTCTTGGAGAGATTAGTGGATCTAGGAAAACAAATCATATTTTATTGTAAAAGGAGATGGAGCTACAAGCCTATAAAAGAACTAGCTCTCTCCATTTGTAATCATGGTTGGATTTGTGCGAGAACTCTCTTGAGCCTAATTGAATATTTTTTGAAGGTTAATGGAAAGCTAAGGATTTCTATACATGTGTGGATTCTGTTTTCATTCATCTTGCTAACTTTATTTGCTAGAAACATCTAATAATTCTGCTGCAATAAGGACCTTAAGTAGGGCGGCCAGCTGTTAAGGAAGAAGGCTTAAGCAAGGTTATGTCAGTTTATTCTTCTTGCTATTTTCATTTCTAGATTTGAAGTATTGTGATTTGTTATTCAGGGAAGGGTTTCATAGTATCTTTACTTATGGAAAGAAATCACTATTTATTTTCCTATCATGTGCATGAGTAGAGCACATTTGTAAGGGCCTACAAACCTTGATTTCCAGAAATTTAATCAAGCATCCACAGGTGAGATTTTGCTTGCAAAGGAAGAACTTTTCACTATCCCCATTCACTTAATTTCAGCCCTCTTGATTCCATTTTTAACTCCATTTGCCCAATATGGATAAGCACGAGTCTCGGTCCTCCATCAACTTACTTTCCTAAGCTACAACTTATAGTTTACTAAGACAACTCTTCATATCACCTTGAGCCTTTTTTGTCTATGTCTTAGTAATCCTAATATATGGACAACCCCCTTGTACCAGAGGAGAGCCAATGTTAACTGAGAAGAGGGTTTGTGTGGTTACAATGGCATCCCTCTTGAGTTTCCCATTGGCTAGCACCGATCTTGGAATTTGCATCTCAAGTGCTAGTTTGATCAGTAACAGGTGTCATATTCTAAGTGTCATCATTCATATCTTGTTAGTCAATCCTTCTTCTTTCTTGGGTAAGTTGAGGTATAAAGCCTAGTAGCCCTTGGGTGATTGCTCAAGATAGCTATTGTTATGCACATTGCTCCAAACTGGGGGAACTATCCTGGGTAACAATGTCCAAGACTGGGAAGATAACAATCCTTCAAGGATTCCATTAACTATATTTTACGATATGTGTTCTTATTCACATTGAATGCTATTGGCATTAAGTGATATATACATGACAATCGTGTTGAATATATACTTTCTGTGTAGTTGAACTTAGCCAATTTCCTCGGAATTGGCTAGGTTTGACTCAGCTCAGTTGGAAAACGAGCAGAGTCAGCCTGCTGAAGCTGAGTCGGTAGTTGACTTGGTTTGACTCAACCGAGTCGACCATAATTCGCTTACTCTGCCAAGTCGGTGTCGAGCACTTTCGAGCTCCTAATGTGGGCCCCATTTTTAAAAAAGGAAATATATTATTGAAATAACTTTAAAAAAGACAAAAAAAACTTACTTATTCAAAAGCCTCTCTCACCTCATTTATCAGTGATTGCTTGCATGTGGAGAGTTTTGAACTGATTTGGTGATAAACTCTACCTACTGTTGGAGCTCATTTGGAGCTGATTTCAGAGGGGAATCCGTTCATGATTCCTGTGTGCCCATTTGCATACAGATTTAAGAGGGCATTTGCAGACTTTTGCACCCTTTCAGATTGGAATTGCCCATTATGTTTTTCTATCAGAGAGTTTCTCATAACTTTTATTGTATGTATCTCTGAACTTCTAATTTACGTATCTCAATTCTCAATGTAATTTCTACCTATTTGCACCTTTACGAGAAATAGAAATCAGAAAACTTGAATATTTGGTCTCTATTGATCATATTTATATTGTTTCATATGAATTTTTTTAAATTAAATTTTGAATATTTTATGTATTTTTTAATTTTTCCTGTGTCACCTCAGTGGTTTGTGAGAGATTTAAAAATGGAAGGGCTTGCCAAGTACAATCCGATAATCGACTACTCTGACATATTATTTGAATGTAATTTACATTTCATAAAGCATGAATGGTTAGAGGCATGATTTCTAGAATGACCAAGTAAATGATTCTCCAGCCAGGGATTTGACTTAAGGATGTAACATTGCACCAGTGGCCACACAATACAAAGCAGATCAGCACAACAACTACTCACCTAGATGCATTGGCGTTATGTAAATGAAGTCCTTTGGTCATTTTGATTTCAGAGTGATATTTTGACAATGGACACGTCTGAAAAAATGTGAAGAGCTTTGTTTCCTCTAAATTCCTATGCAGTGCATGCTCAATTTTAGCTCCCTAAACATGACAGAACCATTGTCTACAGTGTCATTAGAGAGCTGCAGCACTGAAATCATGTTTTTCTTGAAAATTTCTGTCATTGGATTGTTGAGGTTATGACAGTATTATGATAGAATCGCTGAAAGCATCATTGGGTTCTACATGTGTGCTAGAGACTCAAGAGGCATTGCTCTGGTCTTTTCTTAATGAAATTGCTTACATATTGCTTTCACTCAAAATCGATGAATGGATAAGATAAGTTTGGCAGTATGACCAACACTAGAAGGGCTCGAAAAACATTGTCGTATCTTCTCATAGAAACCACACAAGGCTCCAAAGTCTCAAATGTCTGCCAATGAAAAAAGAGAAGGCCAAGAATATTATTTGTTTCAACTATGGAGGGAAAGCATTATACTAGCAACTGCTCGAAGCAAAGAAAAGCCAGAGAACCATCTGACAGAGAAAGCAACGACTCACAACAAGGGGCACAGTGAAAGCATCTATAAGAATATCCATTAAAGGCCCATATAGAGAAATTAAAGGTAAGTCATGCTTGTATTGGAGAAGCAAGGGATGAATTGGTATGGTCCAAGAACCCAACTGTGGAGGACTACACTCCCAGATTGGGGTATAAAGCACTGTTTACTAATGAAAACCAAGGAGATAATCAATGGTGGTGGAAGCCCTTGTGGAGGATAAGATTACCTTTGAAATAGAGGGTTTTTATGTGGTTAGCCATATGAATAAAGCCTTGACTTGAAATTTTTACAAAAAAGGAATCGTCAAGGACCTAGCAGATGTACTCTGTCGTTAGAAGAGGTGGAAACTGTAAGTCACTTGTTAATATGCTGCACATGCACTTGCAAGGTATGGGAAGAAATGAATGTTCTGACAGGAATCAAGGGTTGCTGGTAGAGGGAGTCTATTGTGGAATGATTTAAAATTTGGCATCAGAAACAAGAGTTCAAAGAATACAAGGCACTTCCAGTTATGTCCTGGGGCATCTGGCTTGCCACGAATGCTGAAATCTTTGAGGATAGGTTCATTCCACCTTTTCAGTGTGATTCAAATGAGAAATATATTTAAAATTTATAAGGCCATTACAAAGGTTAAGCCTCCAAGACAGTTGATTCATGAGACTATTCATAAATGAGGAACATGGGGGTATTTTGATGGTGTCAGTGAACGCACTCCACCTACTTGTGGGGCAGGAGGCATCATCTTCCTAAATGAAACACATTCCATAAGTTTCAAGGCAAGTCTAAGAGGCGGTATGAACAATTATGCTGAACTCTTAGCTTTGAAGTTGCTTTTCAAATTGAGAGCAGATAAAGGTGTGAGTCGTGACCAAGCTTCAGGTTTTTGAAGATTCATCGGTGGTAATTAATTGGATGAATGGGAGATTCAAGACAGGCAATTTGGCTCCGATCCCTATATTTGAAAAGGTGAAAATAATGGTTTCAGTTTTGAACATAGTTTCTTTCTTTCATGTCTAGACTCTACAGAGAGCTCAATAGTGAGGCAGGTTCCATTTCAAAGGAGGGCATCTAGTTAGCTGCTGACACTTGGATGTTAAAGGAAACCAAGGATGGATTAGTTCTAAATGAAAACATTCTTTCAGTATATAAGTTCTGAACCTGCGATCAGAACAGTGCTTAAGTTTGATTGCTCTTTTCATCTTTGCTGCACACAGCTGTTGAAGTAGACCTTCTTCTCAGGTCTTATGGTTCCTGCTAGAAATATAGTTTTAGTTTATTTCAGATTAGCTGCAATTTTCTGCATATTACAAAGAACCATTCTGATTATCCAAGTTTTGTAATATTTTTTTATACCGATCCTCTCAAGTACTGGGACCTTCTTGATATTTTCATGATGAAATTTCACGTTTACGATTGAGACCTGTCAAGAGAGATTTAAGGTCTTATTTTTTAGTTGTTCAAAGAGAATGTAATCTCTAGGGTTATTCTCGAATGCTATAGGCATATGCGGTATGTAATTTCCTTTCAAATCGAATAGAAATTATGATTTTTTTCTAAAGAATTTAAAAATAAAAAATAAAAAATTCACATATCTTTTTAATATATAATATAATGTATATAAAATAATAAATATATTACATGTTAAATTTAATATTCAATTTTATAAATATATAAAACAATATATGTAATTTTATATTAATATATACATAAATAATATTAATACATGTAAGTTTTGCATTAATATATACAGCTTTATTAATATATATATATAACTTAAGTTTATAACTTTATAATAATAAGAAACTATCAGATAAAATATTTTTATGTTATAAACAGTCATATAAAATTAACTAGCAAATCCATCCATTGAGTAAGAATCAGATTAAGGTTTTACGTACTCCGACGAACTCAACAGTCCCTTGAACCTGTGAATTGCACACTCCTTCCGTTGACTAATACACATAGGCCCTCTATTACAAACAACAGCATATGCAATCAGATGTGCCGAGTTTTGAACTTGAACACTGAAATACAGGCAACACAAAGACTTGGGGAGCAAGTGCCAACCTCTTTCGAAGACCAACACATCTTCCTTTATTCAGCACTGATCATAATCCCAATCACTCTATCTCCTCCTCTGCCTCGGATTGCAAGACCAAGAACTTCAATAGTCTCTCTCCAACCAAGAATCATTTTCCTTCCCAGCTTTCATGAAACCAACCTTTGCCACATGATGAACAATTGATTGGCTGACCATGTCCCTAGTGAAGATGAATCATGGTTATTGAGAGTGACTAAGCTAGGTATTGGGCCGTGTAAGGACGAGGACCATGAGTCCATGCAAGCCATGTGCCATGCTAAGATGCAAAGCAAGGGGAAGGTGAAGTGGGTGCTTTGCACTCAGCCTTCCTCCGCATTACTTTCTTCCTCCATATTCCAAACTAATGCAGAGTATGGGGCATGTGCTTTCTCCAAATTCCAAACTAGCCAAAGGCTCCTTCAAAAGTTAAATGAGGATTTGCATAAAGACCTTTTCCAAGGAAACTTCAAAGGCTTTCAAGCCTATTTCAAAGACCTTGCAATTGGTATTTTTAATCCAAGATACTCCATAAGCTTTTTGATCAAAGGTTTTGCAAGCCTATTTCTAGACTTAAACACAAACCCGTGGGGAACCTTATGAATTAGGGGAAAGAGAAAAGATTTTTTATAGTCATAGAAGCAATTCCAAGACACCACAAGATAGGTGTAAGGATACTTTATTATCTTCCTAAAATCATTTCGGATCAGTTTCTTGAATTGTCAGGACCAAAATATGTATAAATCTAATTACATAGATAAACACTACAACCTGCAACCATTAACTAATAAAATAGAGATACATGATTCAGGAATTCCATAAATTACAAGGAGTATGTGGTGAATAACTTACCTGATAGCTGGAATCAACATATCTATGGCACTACCATCCTCAATCCTACAAGTTGTCACAACATAGTGTGGTGGACGACTCTCCTCCCAACCAACCCCTCAATCATCAAGACTAAGAGCCCCTGAGCCCTTAATCCACTACTATGCCATCTCTTCTTAGCCTTGTCCTCAAATTGCCCAAGCAATGAGATATTTTTTCTCCTTTCTCGTCCTTATATAGAATCCATCCATGGTAAAGATTTCGATCTTTAAGATCCGTTATTTAATTCTTTATTATATTTTCAGGTTTCTCCATAATTTACCGTTACTTATTTTACCATTTTCGTCTATTACCCAAAATATTTATTATTAAGTATTTATTATGATCCCTTTAGATAGTTATTATACTTCTTTATTATTATTATTTATTTATTTATATAATAATAATATGGGGATGATCCCTTTACGTTAATTATTATACTTCCTTATTATTATTATTTGTTTATTTAAATAACAATAATAATATGGAGCATGACATGTTATTAACGTTGATGATGTTTCTTATAAGTTTTTAATTAACTCACCATATCCTCCACAACACCCCCTGTTAGATCTTCGTATCTTCCACAACACCCTCTGTTGAACTAGTATAAAGCCATCCAAGTGACCGCAACAGGCATCGAAAGTTCACATCACAACACCGAGGAAGCACGAGTACTCTCTAGCTTTTCTTCCTGACTTTCAAAATCAGGCTTAAAGCCTACCTATCTATCTGAAGCCCCAAAGCTCGAGACCTCATCTACCCAATTAGGCATCTGGATCAGTACTCAGGTACACCAAGCATCTCGAAAAGTTGACCTAAACTCCCTCCACAACTACCATGTACAGCCCCAGGCATCGAAGTCCATCCCACAACACCACCGATGAGCAACACTCTAGCCATTCTTAGGGACTTCAACATCACAACTCCAATAGAAGGCATAAGAATTACTAGCATAAGTAATAGATTGAGTTGTCCCATTCCCATAACATGTTACTTGTAATATACTCCTTCGTGGTTATGGGCTCCCACAAAATCAGCAAATAAATTGGCCCTGTTATCCCCCACTTTCAGGGATAACTAGGAGATCATGTCTCGAGGACCACAGGTCCTAGACATGGAGTCTCGATTGACTTTAGCATGGCCCTGGAGGGCCCACCTTTTCTTTCTTCCAACACCTTTGTCTTGTCAGCAGCCGCAACATCCATCACCATCGGCTTGGTCCTATGTCAGAAAGGGTTCTTGCTCCATGAGGTAATTAGTCCAGGTATCATGGTATGTGTCACTTTGATCATCAAAACCTTTGAACATATGCATCTGATTCCTTTTATTTCTAACAACTGCTTGGATCTTACACTTGCCCACTTGACCATGTTTGGGGGGATTAACAGGGTGCCCTAGCAAGCCTGTGTCTGTAGGTTTTGGTTTTCCACTGGGGGGATTTCTGAAAAAGCCATCATTCGATCCCATCATAGAACCATTGTTTCATCTTGTTTCCCGCTCACTCATCCCATTACCCTTGTCCGGGCACTGGGTTGACCTATTTTCAAGACTCCACCTTATCTCATGGGAAGAAGGGGCTAAAGGCCCAGAAGGTAAAAGCAAGCTGGTAATAGATAAAAGCCTAAAATAAAACCTCGAGATGCTTCGCCCAAGGATCCCCGAGAAAGCAATAAAAGGCTTCTCAACAAGAAACAAGAGGGACCCGAAAAAATAATAAAACAAGACCTAACCAGAGGGTAGGGGGTCTCATCACGAGCCAGCCTATTAGGTCCATGGGTACCTAGTAGTATGACATTGCCACCAGCTGGTTACCACACCAGGGCAATGACTCTTGGTTGCATGGCCAAGGGAAAGGGGGTCTCATCACAAGCCAACCTTCTCATTTCTGTGAAAGTACTTATGGGTAACGTTGTCACCACTGGTCACCACGCCAGGGCAGTGTCCCCTGATTAGCTCTTGAACAAAAAAGGGAAAAACAATAAAAGATAAAAGAATAAAAGGAAAGAATGGACTTGGAAAGAATGCATCCAGGACAGGTACAGTTCGCCTTCTAACAAAGGCACCCACAGGTAACATTTCTTGCATCCTTGGCCCTCATTGCACCCAGATGCTTGGACTTCCCCTGACCACATCACCCACTTACATGGCTTGGATGAGGTCTCTTCTAGGAACTTCCCTTTTCCAGTGGGAACTAGCCCAATAGGACGCCTTGTCCTTTTCTCCAGACTTGTATTGTAGGCTTGTGTAACGTCTTTGAGCTGTTAACTGATGTATTAGGGATTTTATGCACATGTTTAATAATATTGATGATGAAATGTGATTGACATTACTATGATCCCTGTGACTGATGAGCCTATGGAGGGCATAGCTTTTGATGTACAGGACCATGCCCGATGGACAGGTACCATTTTGGACC
>ML778786.1:48734-75569 GCA_009831015.1 Picea engelmannii
CGTTCACCACTTTGGAGGAATTATTGCAAGTGTGAGGGAAAAACTCAAGGGAAATCAATAAGGTTGAAAAGCCCAATTGATAACTTGAGGATAAAAAACCCTTGGTGAAAGGAACTCTCCCAGTGAACCGATCCCAAGGTAAATGACCTAGACATGACTCATGCAGACCTATTACATTATTGACCCACGCAGGGGTGCGGAAATTCCAGTTACAAAAAGAAGTGTTGGGGCCAAACATACCCTGTAGAACCAGAAGTCTTCAACAAATTTGCATCTGATGATGCATCTCTTCATGGCACATGGAGTTGACCACCTATGTTGGAGAGACGATCAACAGGTCCTAAGGTATGAGCACAACCTGTCACTGTGAAAGATGTTCTGAAGTCGAACAATGACAAGGATCACCCAATCAAGGCCCAATGATACTCAACCTTGTCGAATGCGAGATAACCACCAATGAGGCTAACAGCTACCAAGGCACTCTACTTCTAGGTCATCCATAGATAATGTGTTGAAGTCGATAAAGTATGATCTGCTGAAAAGAAGAGCAATCATGTCGATCTTCCCTCAGCAGTAAGTGATAACTCAAGAAGATCAACATGAAAGAACCAAGTACCATATCCCTATGCTGGATGGGGGGGGAGAATCGACTCAAAGCAAAGAACTCAATGATAAGAGAAGAAGAGACAAAACATAAGATGACTCGAGACTCTCCTATGTCTCCTCAAACTACCCATCCTAAAGGCTAAATGCTTTGGGAACAGTGACAAATGGGACCCACATCCAGGCTCACTCTAATGATAGACACAAAGGCTCGACATGTGTATGATAGACATTCAAATTTTGACCCAGAAAAAGCACTAGTGGACAACCATTTACTTACGAAAGGAAAGACGCAGAAGACGCGACCACATGTTGATATAACTAGGCAAAAAACAACGACACTTGAGCAAAGACTGAAGTAAATAACTAAAGGGAAAAGACATTGCAAAGGAAATGTAGATTGTTGTCCTAAAACAATAAAAAATCAGCAAGAAGGAAAGACATGAAAAGACAATGTTGAAAGGAAAGACAACAACCCTAAACTAAAAAGTTTTACCTCAAAGTTTCCATGTTTAAATCACCATACTCAAAGGACCAATGTAACCATGCAGCCAGATGATCAGTCCGACAAGAAAGGTCAACACAGTCAACCTTCCAAGGGGGGCAACCATGAAATCTCATATAACCCAAAGTTGCCTTGATGTATTTGCTAATGAAGGCATAACTGAAGGTTGTTGGTTGACTGAAGACTGCTAATTGGGGTTGTTATACCCATTTTGTGGGATAACTAAGGAGATCGTGTCTCGAGGCCCTCAGGTTGCAGATATGGAGTGTCGAGAGACTACAAGACCAACAGTGTCCACTTGCACATACAGAAGCCTGCTCTGTCACCACATTTGATCCATTGTCGGCACATCCACCACAACAGTTGGCTTCCGAAAGGCATTGGGCCTTGCTCCATGAGATACAAGTTAGGTATTATGGTGAGTGTCATTTCAATATTTGAGGCATTTTGAGTATGTTGTATCTTAGACTGCTTTAGATTTCATGACATATGCTTGGACATTATGCCTTTTGCCCCATTTCACCTTGGCGGTTGACATTATTCCCTAGTAAGTGGTCTCCCTCGGGAATGGGTTTGCTACTAAGAACTCCCTTGAAGAGCCATTCTACCGTTCCCAACCACACTTGCCACTTTCCATCACCTAAAACCCCCCATTTCCTTGTCTCTTCGGATTTTAGGGTGTATTGACCCAAGAAGGGGGTGTCCCTCATTCCATGGGAAGAAGGGGTTGAAGGCCCAGGAGGATTGTTGTTGGCTAAAAAGATAAGAGCCTATATATAGACCTTCCAGATGCTTCGCCCAGGGATATCCCTCGAGAAAGCAATGAAACGCTTCTTTGTAAGAAAAGTGGGACCTACAAGAATAAATGATAGTGAATGACTAAGGGGTTAGTTAGAGGATAGGAGGTCTCATCATGAGTCGACCTATCATGATCATGGGTATCTAGCGGTATGACATTACCATCATCTAGCCACCAAGCCAGGGTAGTGGCTTTTAGTTACACAACTAAGAGAAAGGGGGTCTCATCACAAGCCAAACTTCTTATTTCCACAAGCTATTTGTGAGTCACACTGTCATTATCTGGACACCATGCCAGGACAGTGGCCTTCAACTAGTCCTTTAAAACATGAAAGAAACAAAGAATGGCAAGAAGATGGGATTGGAAAAAAGTGCATTGTAAACGAAGGTGCCACACACCCTCTACAAAGGCACACATGAATGAGACACTACAACCCCTTGTATGTCATGAACCCCATGCCCAGTGAGTCTTGATCCATAACCACTTCATCTACTTCACATGGCTTAGAGAAGGAACACTTGGGAAACACTCCTTGACCTAGGGAAAGATCTACCCAATAGGACACCTCATCAACCCTCCCATATCCAAGCTTGGAAAGTTGCATAATGTCTTTGAGCACTTGTTTGATCAGGTAATCTTTGATGCACATGCTTAGGTGGCTCATTTATTGATTTGATTTACTCACCGTGATATTATGACTTGAGATCCTTGGAGGGCGTGCTTATTCATCTTTGCAGGACCTAGTTGGTGGACAGTTTTGGAAGAACAAGCCTAGCTTTGGCTTCCATGGGGCTTGAAGCCCACAGGTTGGATGCCAAGGGCCCGCATGCCAAATGACAGAGACGTACCTTTGGAGGCCTAGAAGACATCATTGATGACATAACCTATCCCTTACATGCCAAACATTTTTCCTAGGAGAGGTAAAACATCACTTTTAGAAGCTTGACGTAACCTAGAGTGCTAGGGTTTGCTGGTGAAGGTGTTGCTTGATGACATGTGGCACGTTTTGAAGGAAGGTTGAAGACCATTAAGAGAAGACTTGGATGAATGACAAGTGGTCTTTGGAGACCTAGCCATGCATCTACTACCCCAAAGACTTCTTCAAAGTGCCAAAACGTCCCCTAAAGGGGTGACATCACCTTATGCTAGGGTTTCTTTTGTGTATAAGTGAATTTAAAGATGAATTGTTTAATATGATTTTGTTGCAAGGGGTAGGATAAGGGTTGTGGACCCCTTATCTTATGTTTAACCCTTGCTAAGTGGACAAACTATGTGAATGACATTTTGTACCAATAGAGATCATAAGATCTCATTTTGAATGATAACTCTCCCATTGTGAGAAGTATTGGACTGAAATTTTCTCTACCCTTGAGGCTTTTGGTTCTCTTCTGCTATGATATGGTGTTTCTTTGGTTGTGGAGTTGATGATGATGATGTGCTAGCTCTTGGAGGTCTTTTTCTAGCTATTGTGGTGGTTATCTTGGCATGCTATGGTTTATCTTGTTGTTATTTGAAATGGTAAGGCTTTTACTTGTTGCTATCATTTGTAATTCAAGCTCAAGGTTGATTTTGCAAAGGCTAGATAGGGAAGATAAGTGCATACACCCCTACTTTAGCTCCATCATAAGTTTAAGCATAGAATTCTTGTTTGCAAGGGTTTGCTAAGGAAGTATAAGGGCATACACCCCTTAGTTTTAAACCCTAGCTAAGGTTACTTGCCTTGGGGAATAAGAGGATTTATACCCCCAAGGAGGTAGTAGCTCTAGCTCTTTCTTTTGACCCCTTTAACCCATAATCAAAGGCACTATTCGTTGCATTGGAGAAATAAAAACGTTGCATTGGTAAACGTGAAAGATTCAAGTTTTTTAAAGTCCTCTCACTTGGAAGTTGTTCCTTGAGCCCTAGGCTTTCTTGCCTCATTCAGGCGTCCCCTTTCATCCACTAAATCTTGTTGTTGTTACAAAACTAACCTACAGCCATTAGGGCTGCAGAAAACTAACTCTCTAACCCTAGATAACTCCTAAACTAACCCTAGGAATTGGCTACAACTTTTCCCTAACAAACTACTAACCCTATCGCACTTTTTCAGCTAGTTAGAAGTGATTTTCATTGGCTGATTTTTCTGCTATAAAGCTTGGTTTGCTACAGCCATAAGGCTGATAAATATCACTGCAGTAAGTTTTTTGTTGCAGCCTTGCTTTGATGCTAAATTCTTGCTCTTTCATTCTTGAGTTAAACTAGTTTTTACTAAGTTATCTCTTGCTTACTTAACTAGACTTTTAGCACTTATTTTACAGCTCTTATTATCTTTTATATGCTGATATATATCATTGATTATTGCTGCAATTAGGGACAGCAAGCTTAACTTGTTTGTCCAACTAACATATTATATCATATACTTCGTTTTCCTCGTGTCTCGGGCAAGTATTCTTCTCTCAACAAGATCACTCAAAGCATTGGAAACCATAAACCTTTCCCAAGACTCTTTTCTAAGTTCCCCCAACCATTTAGAATTGACCTTTAGGGCCATCCATCCATACATATCATTTTCCATCTCAATCCCCCCTAGGGTCACCGTGATTCCCCCCTTGTGGTGACTACCTCACCTCTAAAGTGACGGGAACACCTGACTAAGGTGACAGTGGGTAGGTGCTCTCTAAGTTGTCGCCAATTGGTGGATGGGTCGAGCTTTGCCCAACCTACAACTTGTGAGATAACGGGGGCTTAGAACACGATATTTCAGCAGTAATAAGTGTGAATGCATGAGACAAAACTCTTGGATCTACCTGTTGAAATACCTCCATCATCCTGAGCTAAACTGGGTCATGATGTACTCTGGTATCCATGTTCTGATCAAACATAGGATCCTACTGAGGAACAAGATCTGGTTGTTGGACCAAAGGTAAAGTGTAGGGGATATCATCCTCTGGTTGAACTAAAAGTGGCTCCTCCTGCTGTAATGGTGTCTGATCAAACTGTTCTTGGACCACTGTTGTGATAGGCAAGGATGAAGCCTCTACTAAGATGGGCATGGATGAACTCCTGTGTGGACGGATCTCTACTTGGTTGACCTGTGGTTCCTCCTCTTGAAATGTTTCATCTTTGCTAATGGGAGGAACCCATGAACACTCTTGAGTAATCACATCTTCACCTTCATCTTCTTGGAACTCTACTTGTGACTCAAATGGTGTAACTATTGGTTCCAGATCATCTAAGCCTGAATCATCGCCCACCTATTCTTCTCTTGAAATTTGACAACATGGCAGGTTCTCTTCTATAGCTGCCAATTTTTCCTACAAGCCGTGGACTATCAAAAGGAGAGGAGTTGGTATGTCTCTATTGTAGTGTTCCTCTATCATATCAAAAAATCCCCGTAGACTCTAGGAAACTGTAACAAAAGAAGATGCATTATTTCCATCACAGTTTTCTAGAATAGCTAACATTCCTTGCAACTCTTGGGAAGTCATAAGGATTTCCTGCTCAACCATTGAATATGGATCGAGGAAAACTCATAGGCTGTAATATTATCTTTCAAAATACATATAAGGGGCGGACTTTTTATCTGATCGTCTCTTAATGAACTTCCCTTGGAATGAATCCCATCCATCGATTGAGGCATCTGGAAGAGATTTGTACCATGCTCGTGCCTCCCCTTTGAGGGTCGACACAAACATCCTCATCACCACATCCTCAAGTTCCACCTCAAAATCGCTCACCCATTGTAAACATCTATCCAAGTGCTCCTCAACCGATTCTCCCAACCACCCTGCAAATAAAGGTATGCGTTTAAGCCACTTATGTTCAGGTAAGTCATGAGGATAATCTGGGAATGCAACAAAACTTAGAGGATCAAAGGTGGAAAATCTCCACCTTACTGGTGGCCTCACAACTGCATCCATATTGTTAATCTCAGATAGAATAAAGCACAGTTTCTACCCAACTACTAGCTCGAGATGGAAATAAAAGGAAAGATAAAAAGGTCGAAGAAACACCCACCATAGTGCTCGTTGAAAGAGAACTTGAATAAGAACTCATACGCTTACCAACTTCGAGACGAGTTCTTGGTTAAGGAATAGTCTTGTTCTGAGAAAAGGTGTTAGGGTTTTTTCAAGCTCAGAACTAGACTTTGTGATGGAATCAAAACCGAAAGATCTTCTTGTGTAAGTCCCCTGTGGATTCGTCCCTGTATCCTGTGGAGTTGCCGGGTGAGTTAGAAAAAATAAAACAATTAAAGAAAAAACTCACTGATTGTCGTTTACCAAGGTTGGCGTCCCCAGCAACGACGCCAATTTGTTAGCAAAAATTTTTACCCTCCAATTCTGTGCTGATATATGTGTTAAAATAGCGGTAAAAACTTAGCTAAGTAAAGGAGTAGGGCTCCAAATTGTCACTAACTGAACCCCTCTCCGTTTGGGCTAGTGCTTGCTACCCTCAGGGGGGAGTCCCTAGGCACAATGAAGCCTTGTTGTTGTCTTTAAGTCTGATTTCTGCATATAAAACATTAAGACCAACCATTGATATGTCTTGGACAGCGTGCTAAATCTATCCAAAACACTTACCAAAAATTACTTGTTCACTTGGAGGGAACCTACAAAGTTAGCACAATGATAATAGACTAGAAATAGAGAAGAAAAACCATTCAAAGGATCAAAATAATCACAATAAACAATTCAGAAAATGACAAATCAGATCACAAATTTATCATAGTACCACCAAGAAAAGAGGTTTGAAGACAAACACACACTTCTTTATTGATCAAGCTTATAAGAAAATTGATTGCTCCACACTTGGCAAGCCAACAACCGGTAAAATGACTACTTTTCTCAGAGAAGAGCCACTAGACTAGAGAAGAAGAGAGAGAGGAGAATGAAAAAGACACTATGTTGTTGCTACAATGAACCCACCAATAATCAATGAAAACCATCCAATATATAGGATAGGAGTGAGAATAAAATAGGAGTTAATGCGCATGAAGGAATAAGTGAGTGAGAAATTTAGGAATTAATGCGCATGAGCGAATGGAAACAGAGTTAACTCATGTGAAGAATAGGAGAGGTAACGCATGGGGGAATAAATTAAGAATTAAACACATGTTTAAATGCTAAATTTGGCCAAGTAATGAGTGAGTTTTAGCCAATGGAAATTTGTCTTATTTTTTAGGGATTTTCCTAAATTTTAGGAAATTTGCCTTTGAAAGCAAATTAAGAGGAATTTGAGGAAATTAATGGATGGAAACTGAAGATATGTCGAGTGACGAAAACTTAAGTGAGAAAATTAAGACTTGATTGGGGAATTTCGTCCTATTTTTTAGGGATTCCCTATTTTTTTGGAAATTGTGGTTTAAACTCAACTGAAGGCGAATTTTATGGCGCTGATGCATGGAAAGTGGAGGGGTGATTATACGGAGGAATATATTGCTAAATTTAAGCCAAGCTATGAAACTCTCTTTTCTCAACTACTTGTTTATTTATGCTCCAATCTTGGAAATATGTGTCCTTCTGCCTAGGTGGATGCCACATTACTTTGTAGATCTGCCACATGTCAACCTTTGAGGGTGCCACTTGGCACTGCATGGATGATGATTATACCTACTAAATATAGAAATTTCTAAAAATAGAATACAGGTCCTAAATTTTGTTGATGATTGCAGCTTCATGAGACATTCTCCCGATCGTACTCCTCTGGACTGAGTTGAGATGATCTGTGAGAAACCCTATGTGATAGGTGAGTCATACTCCTCTGGACTGAGTTGAGATGACGTGTGTGTTCTATTGCCGTGCTCCTCTGGACTGAGTTGAGATGACTTGAGATGGTCTCATATTAGACTCCTATGGACTTAGTTGAGTCGACTTGAGATGGCTCTCCAGATCGTAATCCTATGGATTTAGTTGAGTTAATCTGTTGAGAGTGACGTCCCTGTGGTTGAGCACATGTGGACTTGTCCCTAGTGGCAGAGCACTAGAGGATGTGGGAGATCCCTTGTTATATTGTCTAAGAGTAAGATTATTGTGAAACCCTAATTTTGTATTGTGAAGGGTACAAGTCATCCCACCATGTAAAGATAATTAATAGTGTGTAAAAGATTAATTATATTATTGAGTTGTACAAGTCGGCCCTATTGTGCCAATAGACACATCTATTGATGAGTTAGGTTATGTATTTATAGGAGAGATACATCCCCATTGTGGATCATATCCCATTCATTGAATGCATACTTGGAGAATTGTAATTTGGTGCGCACTTCTCTCCTGTGCTATCTTTCTTGGTCATAGAGCACCCTCTTGTGTGCGCTAGGGTTTGTGGTGTAAGGGTGATCTTCTCTTGACTCTATAGCAAAGGATTGTTGGGTTTTTTCCTTGTTTGAGAAGGGTTTTCCCAGGGTAACTTCTTGTGTCTTGTAAATGGTTATTCTTCTTGTGATCTTGGTTACTGTCGCTATTGTGTTGTTGCATTGTTTATGGTTCAAGTTCATGCTAAATTGAAAAGAAACTACATGTGCTTGATCATTCATTAAAAATTCAACAAATTTTAGGAAACTATCCACATCATCCAGGAAGACTGGGAGAACACCGCCACATGCCATTGTCTAAAAATAGACACTGCTAAAAACAGAAAGGTGTCTGAATGCCCTTGACTTTATACTCATTGAACTCGTTTTTCCGCAAGGGATCCAAATGTGCGATCAGAATTGACATGCGAGCCCTGGTGCTCAACCTCCTAAAAATAGTAAATTGTGTCAAATCATCCTGGAAAAGAAATTCACAATATGCACTCGGAATCTGAATCTGGGGCCTGGAGCCCAAACTGCTAAAAATAGAAAGTTCATGCATGTCACCCGAAAAAGTTCTATCGAGCCTAGAATCATGCAAGGACTCTCCCTGTATGCTCAGAACTACTCCAAACTATCAAGAGACCCACTCAAATCGTGTCTCCTAAGAAGTAGCAATACATGTTGTGTGTAGACATATCTCTCAAAATGCTTGGAAACCAAGTCAACTCTAAATCTGAACCAAACAGCCATGTACCGATAATATACTTGTCTCTCGTGGAACCAACCCCTGCTAACCAGAAGTGTTAAACTCTCGGAGAATCTCATAATGCCAGCCAAAGGAATGCATGCTAGCTCTTAACCCTCAAGATTTTCAAGGGTTAAAATCTAGGGGTTAACATTGTCGAAGGTAGCAAAAGAGAGCTAAGCCAACCAACCATCTCCCTAAACCCGCTGGAGTTGAGGCTAGATGGACCACATCATCCGTGAAAAGAAAGATGAATATCAGAACCTGGTGGAGGAGACACCCATAACTGTCCTTGATATGCTCGTGGAGAAATGCCTCTAACTCATCAATGTAAATCCCAAACAATGTGGGGGACAAGGGGCACCCCTATGTAACTCGATGGTACTCCTCATGAAATATGACATCCCGTGAACTGTGCGCAGGCAACCAAGAACCGACACATATAGGCGCATGATGGAAATCAGTAGAGTCTGGGAGATGCCAATGTCTCTGAGCTTGTGGAACAAGGATACTCTCAGGACAGAGTCAAAAGCTTTCCGAAAATTTATAAAGCAACAATACACTTTCGAAGATTAATGTCATGTCTCCTCAATGACGGCCCGGAGGGTAAAGATGTGATCAATGGTTTGGTGAGCGAATCAGGATCCGGCCTATCCCTTAGCTCTCAAGTGTCTACTCTCAACCTCACTAGAGATCTTCATATGGAGTGTCGTAGCATATAGCTTCGAGAACGTATGACCCACCAGATCATTCTATAGTTGTTGGGAATCGAGTTGGGGCCCAATTTGTGTATCGGGTGAATGATGTTGTGTGACCAAGCCAAAGGAAAACCTGTATGGACCACATGTATGAAGAGATCAGCCAAATAATAAACTAAAGCACAAGGACCGTGCTTAAAGAACTCTGCCTGGAATCCTTCCTCATATGTTGCTTTGCTACTGTTCATCACCCAAATGGCCTCTCTGATGTCCCTGTCTCAAAATAAGAAGCATGAGGAGGGTGTAGAGGTAACCTGAATTTGAGGTTGTCTAGGAATATCAAAGAGAGTGGATATGTGGGAAAACATGGAGACGAGGTCTAGGTCGGATGGGAGGTGGAAGTGGCAGGGGAGAATGGTACGCCAACAATTTTTAGGGGAGTGAGTGAAGGAATTAGATAAGTCATGTCTTCTCTAAGAGACGAAGAGGGGTTTCTTGCAGTGAAGGAGACGACGATAAGAAGCTTTAACATTGGAATGGGAGGGTTGAGCATGGGTAAATGCATATTGAAGTTAGCGGTGGAAGGCATTGTATTCCTCGTCATACCGTCGGTTTATGGGACAAGATTTGTTCTTTCGGGAGGTGGAAGTGAATTAGATGGAGTGAGGGTAGGACATGAGCACTACATCCCAAATGGGGGATGAGAGGCAAATATACTTGGTAGATGCAGAATCCAATAGGGAGAACTGGGTCTTAGAGGAGGGCAATTTTCAGAGGTGGGTAGAGAAGGTGTCTGTGTCTTCCTCGTCAAATCAGAAGATAGTGCGGGGTGGGCCCTGGGGGGGGCTCTGGCAAGATATTATTGTGCTTATCCCTATACATTATGGGATAGTAATACGCATATAGCTACAAGTATACAAATCAATTAAAAATTAAATAATCTCAACACCATTCATCTTCATCGTAACCTATAGAACACTCCAGCAAGAGGGAGAATAACAAAATCATTGCGATGATCACCAGCGTGAGGATTGACATCCCTTAATCTTCTTGCAAAAACGATATAAATATGATTTATGGACTGTAGTTGTAGAGGGTATATGGTTTTTGCAATCTAATGGTGATGCAAAAGAAGTCAATTTTGCTTTCAGACACAATTGCCATGAGATGAAGGATAATTGAACACCTTCATTAATTTAGCATGTTATAATTAAGTGGCATTTTGTACATTTCAAGGCACTTGAAGATCTTGAATAAGAAGTAGCAAATATGGGGTATGGAAACCATTGTTGGCATAAAATCTTGTTTCAGATACTACTTTTGATTCACACTTTTTGCCAATTTGGGTTTTTATTTTCCTGGAAAGAACAACATTGGCTTGGAAGGAAACGACCAAACCCCTTATCTAAAGTAAGACTTTTTCAAAGCAGGTCGGATATTGGTGCAAACCTCTAATAGTTGCGTGTACTCTAGGAAGAACATCAATTATGTCAAAACTTATAAGGAGTCGATTTAGCTAATAGAAAGGTCTGTGGACTACGAAACTCAATGCCATTGTTCACACAAATTCCAAGACTGTTATTTAGACTAAAACTTGGTTGTCTGCCTAAGGATGGCCCTTTGTACAAAGTAAGGTCAATATGGTCCCCCATTACTATTTATCAAACATAAAATTGCAAATACCGGGTCATGAAAGAAGATCGAAGTCAAAAAATTTACAATCTTGTTTCAAGGAACTAACAACTAAGAATCAAGAATGCTTCTAGAAGAATCATCTGAGATTCTTAATCCCAGAAACCTAAGGCCATCACTCAAATTGATTTGTTCCCCTCTAGCCATATCAAGAACTGTAAACCTAACCATAACCCCAAATTTTCTAATTGGGTTTCCTTTTTCTGGATAATACACTTGATCAACTTCCTTAAATTAGTTGCTCATACACTTGGATTGGGATTGTCTTTAGTCAGATCATAAGCACTAGACCAATTTATCAAGCAATCTTGGTTATGTACCTTAAAATATCTCTCCATATGTTCTCAATATTCCAGATTTATGTCTAGGGTCAGGTGCTTCTACCAAAGCAACAAGGCTTGTTGTGGTTGGCATCGCTTGTTGTTTCTTGGGAGCTAATCTAACTTCTTCGTCTCCTATAAAGAGTGTTTCTAAATGTTTGAGTAACATTACTAAGACTTCAGAAGTGTATCTGTAAAATTTCAGACCCCACCCAGTTTCAAGTCTCGCTGATTTTCAATCAATGTTTAATGCCCAAACCCAGTTATATGACAGCCAAATAAACTCAGCATGTAAACAATTTTCTAGAACTGAAACATGAGGATTCTGAACAATATTTAATGCAGAAATAAAACCATATCAGCAACACAATACTCAGAAAACTTAACACAGTGATTTTTGGTCTAACAGCGACCCTGGAAAAACCCACAAGGGGAAAAGAAGTGTGAGAGGGAATTTTTATTATTTGTGAGCTTCAGAGAAATTTCTTTTAGAGCATATTCATCTTCAGAAATTACACAAACTTATCTCAGACTTTCTTTAGCAAAACTCCTTCTGAACTGTCCTGGAAATGCTCCTCGATTTCTGTGCCAGAAATGCGTACAACTATACGGCTGTCCCAGCAATAAATGTTGTACGGACTGTCTCGATTTTTGTGCGTTTTTCTGAGTATTCCATACAGAATATGCAGCAGGAACAACACCTCAAAAATCATTCCTTTTCTCCTCGAAAACAGTGCCCAAATCTGGACTGTACGACCCTCGAAATTTGTGCCAAATCTGTACGAACTATACGAAAATTCACCCAGACAATCATGCCAACAGTTGTCTTGATTTTTGTGCAAGTAAATGCTTGTGTGGTTGCCTTGGAATGCGTGCCAACCTCCTCAAAACTTCTAGTTGTTGTCCTCCTCGATTTTTGTGCATAAAAATGGTTGTATGGCTTCTAGAAATTTGTACTGTGCCTGTTGTGCTGCCTCGAAATGGGTGCTCTAGCTCAGGAAATGTTGCCTCCGTTCTCAAGCTCGACCTCCTCTACTCTTTCTCTTTCAAAATGCTTCAACAACCCAAGAATGGGTGTGCCCTCCTACCCTAATCGACCTCATGAGGGAAGGTGAAGAGTCATCTCATCCGACGGTTGAGATTAGATGAGATGAGTGGAAGAGATTGAGTGTCCATTCACTCACCCTCTCACTTAAGTCATAAAGTCACCTTTTAATTTGTCTCTCACAAATTAAATGACTAGGGTCCACATTAGACACTTTCTCACCCCTTAGGCGCCTAGGTGATGAGAAACACTTGCCTAGGTACTTTTTAATTATTTTAATAGTATCGTCGGTGTAACAAATAGCCAGTTGGGTGACATTTCATTTTAAAGTAACCTATATCCATAATGATCTCCATCATGTATTCTATTATCGCATCTCTTGCTCTTTGCAAGTGAAGCTCATATTCTCAATATGATAAAGCATTGTTGTCTACAAAATTCATAGTAGACTGGCAAGATTTATAAAGAGAAATGATCGAGCCTTCACTCCCCATTTCTGTAGGTGTTTGAAGTGTCATTATCTCCATCCCAAGACAAGAATTTTATGCGAAAGATTAGAATCAGAACGACCACGAAACTTTCCATGAAAAAGAATATATATAAAATACTTCTTCTAGTTAGATAACTATGTCATGGGAATATTCCTTCAATACCATAAAACTATGTTTTCCCAGCCCCAAATGTTACAGACTCATCGAGAGACTTTTAAATATTACTCTAGCATTTGGACATAAAGCATTTATGAGAATATATGTTGAGCACACACTTACACTGAGGGGGGGGGTGTGAATCTTTATAAGACAATGTTTTACTTTTTCGAAGATTCATCAACCATAAGAAAACAATGACATGTGAGATCTATTAACTAGAAAACATGGAACACAAGATTTACGTGGAAATCCTTTCGGGAGAAAACCATAAAACTTCTCTTTATAATTCTTTGTAGGCCCCAACCTACTGGAGACACCAATCCCCACTGGTACAAATCCTAGTAGGCACCAACCTACTCTTATAGATCTTCATAGACACCAATCTACTAGAGACACCAATCCCCACTGCTAAGCACCAACTTAGCAAGACACACCAATCTCTTTGTTTGAGCAGCAACAACCTACTCTTACAAATCTTCATAGACACCAATACACTGGAGACACCAATCACCACCGCTAAGCATCAACTTAGCAAGAGACACCAATCTCTTTGTGTGAGTCGCACCAACCTTCACCGAGCCTGCTTGCTACTTATGTCTTCACCAAGTCTACTTGTTGATTTTGCCTTCACCAGGTCTACTCACTACTTTTTCCTTCACCGGGTCTACTCACTACTTTTGCCTTTACTAGGGCTAACCAAAATTTGAATTTCCAAATGCTAACTTTCCAAAAGCTTGTTGTTTTGGGCCTCTTCCCAATAACAAACTTATACAACATGCCACGGATCCAATTTTGTAAATTTGATTCTTAAATTTTCACCTGAGATACTTCTGTATGTCTCCTCTATTCTTTGAAATTTTGAAAGTCTGAAGAGTCCCAGAAAAAAAAAAAAAGTTATAGTGAAAATGAAAAGTTGATCTATTTGAAATTGATCTTAGGACCATTCAAAAACCCTAACTTCCACAAAGCATATCTCAGAAAGTACAACAAATTAACATCTGAAATTTTTACCTAATTTATTTATGTATGCCTTCTCTGTTCTGTAAAAATTTCAGTCTAAAGAGTCCCAAAAAAGAAGTTATACTGAAAATGTCAAATTGACCTGTTTGAAACTGATCTTGGGACCATTTAGAAACTCGAACTTCCACAGAGCATATCTCAAAAATCTCAACAAACCAACATCTGAAATTTTTACCTGAGATACTTTTGTATGTCTACTATGTTCTATAAAAATTTCACAGTCTAAAGAGTCCCAGAAAAAAAAAAATTGTGAAAACATCAAATTGACCTATTTGAAATTGATCTCAAGACCATTTAGAAACCCTAACTTCCACACAGCATTTCTCAAAAAGTACAGTGAACCAACATCTAAAATTTTTACCTGAGGTGTTTCTGTATGTCTCTTCTATTTCGTTAAAATTTCACTTTGAAGAGTCCCAAAAAAGAAGTTATAGTGAAAATGTCAAACTAACATGTTTGAAACTGATCGCAGGACCATTCAGAAACCCTACCTTCCATAGAGCATATCTCAGAAAGTGCAGCGAACCAACATCTGAAATTTTCACCACATCTACCCAAAAATCACTCCTCCGTCTCTTCAAAATTTCAAGGTCTGAAACATCCCAAAAAATAAGTTATAGCGAAAGTTCCACGCTGACCTATTTGAAACTAATTTCATGAGCATTCAGAAACCCTAACTTCCACAGGGCATATCTCTGGGCGACATGCAAGAACTTTCTATTTTTAGCATTTTGGGCTACAGGCCCCAGAGTTAGATTCTGAGCACATATTATTGATCCTTGAGACATTCTGAGTCTTTTGGACCTTTTTCAGGATGATTTGGCAGATTTCTATTTTTTGTAGGTTGAACACCAAGGCTCACATGTTGATTCTGATTGCGGGTTCGGATTCCTTGCAGAAAATCAAATTCAACGAGTATAATATCATGGACATGCGAGGACTTTCTATTTTTAGCAGTGTTTATTTTTAGCAGTAGACACATGATGGTGGTCTCCTACTCATTCTGATAATTTGGGAGAGTTTGGGTCAGTTTCGACAAGTTTCAAATTTTTGGGACGGGATAGCTATTTTTGGAAATTTCTATTTTTAGCAGTCATCGCCATGTCCAGCAGAAATAAATGGTGAGCTTGTATTTCGACATGTGGCAAAGTATCAAGATGATGTGGCATCTACATGGCATCATGGACCAAGGGCACAGTTTCCAAGGGTTATGTATCAAATGAGAATTAATTAAGCCAAAGAGGTGGTGCATGGGTGAGGTGGCATCGTCTGGAGAAAGTTTAGCCACTCAAGGCTAATTTTTCTCACTCTATTCCTCTCACTTTCCATGCAATCAGTTTCTAAAATTTCTCCCTAAATTGCTTTAAGCGCAAAATTCCTAAATTTTAGGAAATTCCTAAAAAATAGGGTGAATTTCCCTTTAACTCATAACTCCCTCATCCTTGGCCAAATTTAGCAATCTAACATGCATTGGAAAGCTAAAATTATCCTCCATACATCTTAGCCATTATTTAACTCACCATGTGCATACACTCTCGCTCATAACTCACCCATGCACATTAGTCACTCACACTTATTTCCTCATGCGCATTAACTCCTATTTTCTTCACACTCCTCTCCTATATATTGGATGGTCTTCATTGGTTATTGGTCAGATATTGCAGCAGCTAGCATAATTTCTCTCTCTCATTCTTACTCTAAGTTACTCTTCTTGGAGCAAAGTGATCATTGTACCGGTTGTGGACTTGTCAATTGTGGCACAACCAACCCTCTCGCAAGCCTATCAATAAAGAAATTTTGTGCTTGTGTTCTAACCTTATTTCTTGATGGTATTTTTTGAATTTTACAAGTAGATTAGTATCTTTCCTTGCTGTTCATTGTAGTTTATATTGATCTTTTGAGCAGTTTTCTTTCTTCCTTTCTTCTCTCTTTATTGTGCTAACCCTGCAGGATCCCTCCAAGCAAATAAGAACCATTTTTCCCCTTGTTTTGGACAGTTTTAACACGCTGTCCCAAACATATCAGAGGCTGTTTTATGTCAATAAACGCAGAAAATCAGACTTAGGACAGCGGCAAATCACCCTAGGGACTCCCCCTTGAGGCTAGCAAGCACTAGCCCAAATAGAGAGGGGTCTAACCCGTGAAAATTTGGGGCTTTTCTACTTTAATTAGACATTTTTTCATCACTGAAATATCAGATTTATCAGCTCAATTGGAGGGTGGAAAAGTGTGCCAACACAACTGTTGAGATTTGTACCTTGGTAGGTGTTCCCCATGTGCTTTTGACCTCCTTAGCACATGAGGGAAGGACATGACACTTTGTACCTAGTACAAAGTATTAAAGTGAAATTTAATACTTTGACTTTGGTTAAAGTGAAATTTGGTCACTTTTGGATAAAGTGAGTATTAAATCACTTTGGGGTGATTTTGGAGACATAAGTGGACTTAGGAAACTTAACCCAAAAGTGGGTTTATGATTTAAAGTTGATTGGGGAGATCTCATCCATTCCTTTGAATTGATCTCAACCATTGATTCTTAGGTTTCCTATTCTTGCACTAAGAGGGCGCAAAGGGTCTAAGGAGGGCGCACTTGTTCATGGAGAGTTTTGCTCATGAGGAGAGGAGAACTCAAGCTATGGAGATGAGATCAGTTGCATGAGGGAGCTTGGAGGAGGCCGCTAGCTTTCCCTGTGGGAGGCTTGGAGCAGCTTGCTTCATTATTTCACTGGAGCTATTCTACAGTTGAGGAGGGCGCATGAGTTTGGCAGACTTATTTCTTCCTGGTAGGATATCTAGCCATTAGATTTCAGTGAGGTCAGTTGCAGAGTGAGGACACCAGCTAGAGCTTCATTCCTGTGGAGGGGTTTTCAATTCTGACATCACAGATGATTTCTGGAGCAGTTACAGTGGGTCTGGCAGTTTGCATGAGGGGCGCACCATCCAGGGGTGCATCTACTTGATAGAGCTTGTGTATCAACTCAGTTGGAGTTGCTATTGTATCAGGTTCCATCATTTATTGTGTTTACTGTAACCCTTACTTGATTTTCCTCATATATACATATAGATCTCAAACTGGTTTTCCGCGGGGGGGGTTTGTCCAGGGTCATGTTGACCAAAAATACTGTGTCTACAAATGCATGTTATTAGTTCTTAGATCTGTTCATTATCAGCAGTTAAACGATGTATTAGGTGTGTTATATTTATTTGAGTTGCATGTACTAATTTCCTATGGAAAAAACGACATGCTAGAGCACCCAAAGCGAAAATATGACCATAACAATCAGCTCAAAAGAACATGAACTGTTGGCTGTTATAAAACAGCAGAAAACTAAAACAAAGACAGTGAAAACTTAGAGCCTTTTCTTGGTCAAAGACAGACCAAGAAGGCAAGCTGATAGGACCTAGAATTTTCACAACAACTCAATACCGTTGTCCAAACCCATATCAACAAGACATACATCCCACATCTTTGTCTTTCCCTTCAACCACTTGTCCCTCATACTATAAATAACACAAAGGTTAGAGTGAACATACACCATTGTGTCTGCTCTAGACTACTCACGCATGTTATTCTTCAAAGTGTGCAAATTCCCATATGTGCTCCATGCATTAGTGTCTGACACATTGAGACATTGCTAGGGCACATGCAGTGTCTTAGGACACATGTCAAATGCATGCTCGACATGTGTCCTAGCATGTCTAGTGTCCTACATGACATGTCAAACGTGTTTCCAATGTTTGACACGTCGAATATGGACAAACAAGCCCTATAGGGCATGTACTATTTCCTAGGTGAAAGGTGTTACTCAAGAAGTTCTAGAAGATTGTGTTATGGCTTTGATCTAAGATCTTATCAAAAAACAAAAAACTTTTGTTTCCCTTGCATGGTTGCAAGGTCTAAGTACGATTGTGGCTGTAACTATGATTGTTGTCATATAAATGTCATCAAAATGAATCAAATGGACAAAATACAAGCCAATGCCAAGTTTGAAGATGATGATAATATTAAACTTCTTGAACAATACTCCATAGGGACATCACCAAACGAGTATGATGACAATGAAAGAGAGGTAACGAGATGTACCACAACAATTGATTACAAGAACCTTGGATAGGAGGCTTTGCATGAGCAGGAACCCACGAGAAGTTAAAAAGCATCTCAAATATGGCATTGTGATTTCGATGACAAACATCGTTTAGCAATTCATTACAAGAAGTCACTACCATCTGCTGGCCAACCAAGGATTTACTCGCTGCTTTTATCCAATGAAATGTCCCAACCATTAGAAATAGAAAAGATTGTCATTAAAGACATCCATTGCACTTTGCCATTACTCAAATTATTTCAAACGATAGTTGGCCCCAAGAAGACGTCTCCTCAAGATGGTATTGAAAGTAGAATCAATGTACGATACAACCATGAGGTATACACAAGGGATGAATTTTACAATGGCCATGCATATGCTACACTTTTATCCCCCTCACATAGTTTGTCTTGCCAATAATTCCTCTAGCAATTTCCATTGTGGAACATGCATAAGAAGATTCAAGGAATAAAAAAAGCTAGTAAAGTAAAACAAAATATTCAAAATTTATGTCACGGTACAAGGATTGTGCTCATCAACATGTATGTCAATGGAAGTTCTTTGTGAATGTTGATTCTAAGACCTGACAGAGTCCTCCTAGTGTTTGTCGAATGGGACTTGTTAGAATTGAGATATGAGTTGATCTCTCATTGTTGCACACTGGCAAGCAAACATAGTTGTTGCAATCCAAAAGTTGTCTCAAATAAATATTTCAAAGGACCATTTGAATAGTAATTGTTACCCCCTCATGTAACATGAGATATTTGATCCAGTTGAAGACCCTTCTTAGGCAAGTTGTGCATGGAGTATTATGTCTTTGATCTATATCGTGTTATCATATGCATAGGTATCAATGATTATCAGTTGGCATTTTCCTTTACATGAGGCAGTCAGATGCAAGATTATCAATGGTCTATCATGATGTATTGAGGGGGGATTTAGTTTGTGCCCACACTTTTCTTAACACTTCCCTTATGACTCTGTCAACCCTAAAGTTAGCAAGTACTAACTACAAAATGAGAGGAAGTAAGCAAGGTGACACTAGCCTATTTACTAATGTTATCTAGACTCCCTTAAGTTTTACAGAGTGGGAATTTCCAAGTGATAACAACTATTAAAAACACTCAGCAAATAAACCACGCTTTTGTTCACCACCTCTATAAAAAATTGTTCATTTGTCTCTAGGTAAACAGATATTCTCATCTTCAGCATAGCATCCATCATACTCCACAATGCCTTCCAAAAATTGCTCAAAAATCTAAAATCCATGTCTAAAATGAAGGATAAAAGAAATTCAAAATGCACCCATATGTTCTGGAAACACAACTATGTTGTCTCTTGTCTAGTCACGGTCTTATACAAAGAATCAATTTTAACATCTTGTTGAACGAATCAAGTACCACCAATAGATTATTGTATCCTCATCTAGTCTTCAACAATCCTCCAAGGAAATCCATCAATATGCTCTTCCACAGTGGACCCAATATAGGCAAAGGAATATACAATCCCTTCTCTCTATTGGCAGGCTTTAACCTCCAACAAAATACACATGCCCAAATGTAACTTAGCAACATCCATCGACATTTTTGGCCAGTAGACATCCTCTACAAATTCAAGTACATCTTCCTATCTCCAAAATGACATACAACTCTAGAAGTATGGGCTTCTCAACAACATGGTTTTATACTCTCCAGTGGATATGCACGAATTATCATACATCTAAAACAATCCATCTATTAAATGGAGATCAGGCTTGTTCTCTCCCTGTTACCGCATGAACTACCCATTTGTGAAAAGTCCCAACACAGGTGTTATCTTGGGGCAACAAGATGGAAAATGCACCACTGTCACCTCAATTCAATTTCTCCTTCACTTTAGGCCAGCTCCTAGAAGCCAAGGGGGGTATACCTATTTGATTAAGTAAACCTTTTAGAGAATTAATTACCATGCAATCTTATGATTTACTTCAGAAAATCCACAAAATGTATAACTAGATGCACAAGGATTCCATCGTGTGATTAAATTCTTCAAAGATAACAATTAGAAACAATAGCATAAACCACCAATTATCCGCTTAAGAGGGTTAGGAGCCAGTGGATGTCTACGCCAAATCCGATATGAAATACAAACAATGTAAACAACTTCAGATTTGTAATTAAATGATTATCACTCAACAAATGAAACTTCAAAGAGGCATGAACCACTCTGAAGCTACTTTAGGGCACAAAGAGTGAAATTGTTTAGCATAAATTGATAGTGAGATGTGTCTTATGAGCATTAATCAATTATATGCTAGAAAAAAAACAAGCTTATGGCTGTCCACAACTTCTAAATCTGTTTTTATGATCAATTAACACAGAAATTTCAGATCTGAAGTGAAGAAAAAACTATCCGAGAGATAATCCACTTGAAAGCAAGATATCTTGGAGGTTTTCACTAGGGCTAATGATATGCAACAAAATAACAGACCAATGAGTTTTAGAATCAAGCTCCAAATATATATAATAATGAACTAGGCATGAGATTTGAGAGAGATTTCAATATATAGCAGGTGACCCTGCTTTTTAGGAAACAGTGAATGGAGACTCATTTGATAGTTTTTTAGCATACAAAGTTTGTCCTTGCATGATACTAAGCCCGATGGCATTTTTCCGGGCGACATGCAAGTACTTTCTATTTTTAGCAGGTTGAGCTCCAGGCCTCAGATCAAGATTCTGAGCGTACAGTATTGATCCTTGAAGACATTCCGAGTCTTTGGGACCTTTTCTGAGATGGATTGTCACTATTACTATTTTTAGCAGGTGGAGCTTCAGGACTCGCATGTCAATTCTGATCGCATATTTGGAATCCTCACGGAAAATCGAATCTGATGAGTATGATCCACATTATTCGTAGAGTCAAACTCGAGCTTTGACATAAAGAAATAAGGTTGTAATAACGAGACGAACATGTTAGAATTTGATCCTACCATTGACATGCGGCGAGATTCTATTTTTAGCAATGTCTATTTTTAGACATTTGACACATGGCGGTGTTCTCCTAGTCATCCTGGATGCTTTTCACAGTTTCTTATTTTTTAGGAGTCAGACACTATTTTTAGCAGTTTCTATTTATAGCAGGGGTGGTCACCTCCAAAGGTGACAAGTGGTAGGGTCAAATTCTAACATGTGGCGGTGATTTATGTGACATGTGGTATCTACTTGCCATCATTTAATGAGGGGGTGCAATTTCCAAGGATAAAAGCATTAAAATCAAGAATTAATTAATTAAAGGGGGCATGTGGATGAGGTGGTGGTCTCATGGAGGTGATTGAGCCAACCAAGGCTTAAATCACTCACTGATTTTCTCTCACTTGTCATTAACTCACTTTCCATGCAAATTAATTTCATTAATTCCCTTTTAATTCCTCTTAAACGGCAAATCCCTAAAAAATAGGGTGCATTCTCTCCTAATGACTAGCGCATGCATGACTTAGACAATTTTATCCCAAAGACATGCGTTGGATATCTTTTCTCCTCATCCATGCACTCAACCTCTTCTTAAAATCCTAAACACATGATCCAACTCCTCATTATCTACTTCCTCTTCCAAGAATGTGCCCTCTCTTCCTCTCTTCTATCACACGTGTGGTGCATTCCTTGGTGTTTACTCACTCTTCTCTCCATGCATGAAGCTCCAAGTCACCCCTCTCCTTTTTGCTAGCACTTTCCTCCTCTAAAGCGCCTCCCTAAAGCTCCTATTTCTCTCACATGTGTCCCTATTCTCCCATTCCTCTACTCTATGGCGCCTTCTGCCTAAAATTTAGGGCCCAATCCACTTGAGCATGCGCCATTCCCTCTTCCTCACTCATTCGAACTACGCTTAACTCTCTACCATGTATTTTCCCTTCCCCTAAACCTCATATTCTTTCCTCTCTCCATCTCCTATTTTCACTTAACTCTCCAACTCCATTCTCCCATGTGCCCTCTCCCTAAATTAAAGGGCACATTCTCCTATTTCCTTCACTTAACACGCCTCCCACTTTTCCTTCACTAACATACATGGAGAATTGACTATCCCTCTCACTCCACTCTCTTATGCACATGTATCTCCTATTTCCTCTCTTTCTCTCATGCGGCATACCCTCTTTCTTAGACTCCTATGCGCCCTCATTCATGGTCTTGGTAAAGTGCGCCCCTACAACTATATATTGGAGTGAGCTACATGGATTATTGGTCGGATTTTTGCAGTAGCAGCACACATACTCTCTTCTCTTCTCTCATTCTTTTCTAGTCTAGCTACTCTCTCTTTGAGCAAGGATAATCATTGTACCGGTTTTGGACTTGTCTATTGTGGCGCAATCAACCCTTTGGCAAGCCTTTATTAGTACCGGTTTTGGACTTGTCTATTGTGGCGCTATCAACCCTTTGGCAAGCCTTTAATAAAGAAGTGTTGTGTTTTTGTCGAACTTTCCTTCTTGTCAGTATTATGTTCTCACTCTTGCAATTTGATTAGAAATTCATTACCATTTATTGTGATATTCATCTATCTTTTAAGTGGTTTATTTTCTTATTTCTTTCATCTCTCTCACACTAACACTGCAGGATCCCTCCAAGCGACTTAAAACTACCTTTTCCTAACACTTTGATGGTGTGTTTACACGCTCTCCAAGGCCTTTTTGGTGCTGTTTTTTGTGTATTTTTGCAGAAAAACAGATACAAATCAGCAGCCCAGTACCTCGGGAACCCCCTGAGTTTGGCACGCACCATCTTGAACAGAGAGGAGGCTTGCCCATGACAATTTGGGGCATTCTCTCCTTGAATTAGCCCTTTTCTATTGCTGATTTTACCCATATATCAGATCTGATTGGAGGGTAGAAAAGTGTGCTAATAGATCTCCATGGAGAAAACACATGTTCTTAACCATTAGGTCCACTCAGGTTGTATATAATAATAATCTAATTTTAAGGTCACAGCCCAGCCAAACATTAAATTGATGAAGTAGACCCCCTTGTTTGTGGGACAAGGGACCCCTTCTGTACAGAAATTTGACTCCCTAGTCTACGAAGGTGGGAAACATATGTTCTTGACCATTATACCCACTCATGCTAAACAACTTCAGTGGGTCTAAGAGTTAAGAACCTGTGTTTCCTTCTCGGAAGTCACGTGTTCAAATCCAAAGGGGGGTAGGGTATGAACATCTCCATATACTAAGCAGTCAAATCAATGCACAAGGGGGTCCCTTGTCCCACAAACAAGGTGGTCTCATACATCAATTTGGTGTTTGGCTAGAAGTAGATAGTGACCTTAAAATTAGATTATTCTTATTATTATTATTATTATTACTGAGAAAACAACTACAAAATATGACTCTCAATCTGAGGTTTTTCTACTAAACCCAACATAGATGAAATTGTTCCAAACAATTTTGATCTTCAAATTTGAAATCCATCTTACATTGAAGCCATCTTCATTTTTAGCTACCAGGTTTTTCAATGTCTATATCGATAGCCTCTACTAAACCAAAAATGTATGTTTATTGTTTATCTTCACATTATTATAACGTGAACTGACTTTAATGTCTATAACCTCAAACTGAGTTATTATGACTAGATTAATGCTAGTAATTTTTGTAAAATATTAAAATTGTGATGATGAAGAAAATGAGACTGAAAACTAGAAAAAAAAAACAGAAGACTTAACAAGCATAGCAATCTAACGAACACCAAACAGCAACCAATACCTAAACATGAGGCCCAATGTTCCAATCATTTATCTCTATAACAATATTTAAGGAATCTTCCAAATGGCATGCCATAGTGGTATAGGTCAGCAAATATCATTATATTACCTTAAAAAGGAAATCTCAAGAGAGCCAACATCTATCATTTTCCATAAAATTCTCTCCAACAAAATAATCAACAAAAAGAAAACACAAACAGTAGCCACCATGAACTACTTTAACAGTAGAAGTGTTCCTGTTGATGGAGTGGTTTCGGTCAAGTCCAATGAAGTAAGTTTCTTCTTCCCAAAAAGCCTAAAAAAATATTTATGCATTTTTAGGGCATCTCAGAAACATCTTTCAAGAAAAATGTGTTGGATCCAGCAGGAAAAGAATAATTTCACACAAGTATAAGGCATGTTTACTTCCAATATGACTTCTTCCCTTCAAAGTCCAATGATACTGATGAAAGGAAAAATTTAAACAATGCATGGTTTTACGAGTTGCAATTAATTACTTCTATGTTTCTAGCCTCCTGTCTGTATACATTTTGCAATGCTCAAAAAGCAGATAAAAATGAAGAAAAAGCTACCTATTTGCCATATTAGCTATGTAGTGAAATCGTAACAAATTTATATTGTTCTACATCAATAAACTTCATTATAGTTCTGATATTTCTGAGAGAAACTAGTAGAAGTTTGAGAGTATACAAAAGGGTTGCGGATGAACTTGATCAACTAAAAGCCAATGCCAGAATTTTTTAAACTTTATGGACCAATGCACTAACATGTCTGCTTAAAGCCAAAAACTTACCAAGAATTGCCATTACTGTCCTTGTATCTGTATACAAATGCCAAAGCATATCAGAGACCGATTATGCATTTCTAATTAAACAACCAAAAGTAAAACTTTGGTACCTAATATAGATATGTATTGTATAGAAGAAAACACCAAACCATAAGATTATATAACCAGAACACAAGATATTTCCAACACATTTAGATATTAACTTCCCTCTTGCTGCTACCAATTTTTACAGGAAAACCATGCTCTCTATGACATTTAGATTCTAATTTCTCCTCTCTTATGAATCGTTTAAACTTTAAATAGTTCTTGCACTTACCAAGAACATTATACTGATACAAAAAAAAAAGTTTTTAGTTATTCTACTTCTATGTAGCTTACTTGGGGCAATTTGTGTTTTGCCAGCATCAATAGTAATATGCATTGGTAACTTCAAAGTCTTCGCCCGATTCTGTTCCAACTCACACGTCATGTCAATGTCATCAGTAATGTCATAGCCATTTAATTACAATTATAATAATGAAAGAAAATGTGTCTGAGAAAGCAGAGGACCTTTGTATTGACTCCATGACAATATTTTACAAATCAACAAAAGAATGTCAGAAGAGACACAGAACTCTACGTCAGATTTCTGACCCTTCAAGTCCTTTGGATCGGAGCTATAATTTCCCCTTCTTAGCCACATTTTACCTGACATGATATATCATTCATTGGTAAAGCATGCACATACAATGTTTTACAAATTTATGTAATATGACCATCCCTAAAAATCTTAGAAATCAAATAGGGCTCCATATAAGATGGTTTCAGATCTTAGCAATTAGATTTGTTCATATTAGTAGCTAGGCAGTGTAGCCCTGGACATAGTAGCCACTGCCAACATTCCACTAGGAAACATACTATATAGTTTGAAACTTTGAGACATCAAAGCTGTAGACAGAGATAAACATTTTGGGCCCAAAAAAATTTTTAAAAAGAAAGATGCAAGAGAAACGGATCTCTTCAACATAAAAACTCAGGCAATCTTAGTACTGGCCAGGGCGGTGGCTGAAGGATGTAAGATCTAAAGACGGAGAGCCTCCCCCATATATTGTTATAAACTTATATATGTTCAGTTTATAATCTGAATATTCCAATTGGAAATATGCAATATATATAATATAAAATGATGACTGATGAACAATGATTTACATAGATGAGGTCGATGGCTTTATATGCCCATTGTGACCCTTCATGTAAGATTGTATGTTTCAATAATTATATTTGACTTGCATTATACCTTAAAGTCCTATATCTATATATGTAATGTTATATTCATAAAAATGCCTCTCCTTTCACGATGCTTTGTCCTCAAAACCATTGTTATTAGGACTTCCTACAGTTGAGCATGGATTGATGAGGCATTGTCTTTATCTGGCTGCAAGGGTTTGACCCAATTCCCTATCTGATATTGAACACTGGCAAGGTTCCTTTGTAGTATCCTCATTGTAAAGTTCCTGACTTGGCTAGTCTAGGAAACGCTGCTAATGTGTGTGTAGGATCAAAGGTTTACAACATATAAATGATCATACAAATAATAAATGCGACAAAGGACTGCAAGTTTGTATTATGATATCTCTGTGGATTACAAAAATGGCCGAATGCGGCTGAATACTGACAATACTCGACTAGATCAACATACAAGGATCTTAGCCGGAATATAAATAAGCAACTGTGACTGAATAACAACACTCGGCTAGATCAAAAGACAAAAGAATCTTAGCCAGAATACAAATAAGCAACTAAAAGATAATACCCAGAATATGGGAGCACTGAAGAATGATGGAAGACCTGGATGATCTTCCCGGTGACTAGGGTGTGTCTTTCAACACCGAAATCAGCCAACTGGTGTCTTCCTC
>ML778786.1:82574-100380 GCA_009831015.1 Picea engelmannii
TTTCCGAATATAACACCTGTGACTGGAGTGACCTCTAGTAACCCTGTTTACCCCTCTTTGGCCCTGGCTATAGTCTAACGGGGTGGTTTAGACCATTAAGCCTCCTCTTCTGGAGCTCCTATTTGGAAAGGGACATTACATTCATCGTGCTTTGAAGTTCTTCAACCTGGTTGTGTAATGTGAAACCTTGATGCTCATTCATATAATACTTTCTTCCTAACAGTTCAAAGCTTTGAGTTGATTTTCCAATGTCCTTTGATGTCATTGATTACTATTATTCTGTGTTTGTTGACCTCCTCTTATTAATTGGGAATCACTTTGCCTGTAAGATGTGCATTCAAGTCCATATAATTTATAAGTTTATCCTTGCCAATAAAATTCCATGAAATATTCTTCTTGATTGGTGATGTAAGTGCTTAGCTGAAACAACCATTTGGTGCCTAATACCGTATCCATTCCATCAAGTGATAAAGCATAGAACCCGGTTTTTAGTTCAAAAAATTGTATTTGTACAGAAATTTGATGGCATTTCCTACCCCATTGACTTCTTCTCTATTAGCTAACATAACCCTGACATGCTTGGTACGATACACAAAAAGGTTTAATTCTTTGTGAACTTGACGTCTACACAGTTATGAGTGCAACCAGAATCTACTAGTATCGTTACCTCCCTATTTTTAATAATTCTTCAGAGTTTCAGGGTCCTAGGTTGCAAATTTTCCATCATGGTTGCAAGAAAAGCTCTAGGGTTGCTTCCTTCTTTTCTCTTCTATTGGGCACAAGAGATTGATGATAATGATATTTTCGATATGGCTTCATCATTTTCAGATTCCATTTTCAACCCAAAGGCATTTTACTTTCTGAATCTAAGATTTTTACTTCCTTCCCATTTATAATTTTGCAATGACATTATGATTTCTCTTCTTCTTCATTTGTGTCTTCAATTCCAATCTCTAATGTCAATTTTTAAGCATTCAATTTCAGATCTGAAATTTACTTCCGAGTGACCTCAAACAGTAAACTAGGGCTGTTATCACTGAATAATTTTACACTATGACAGAAAATTATAGCGGAAGCATAAAGATCAGACAGAAAACATTCATGCACAAGAGACAAATTTCTGTTCAGTAAAATTTTCAGATTGAGAAATTCTAAGGACAAAACCAATCCTCTCGACAAAATTACAATTTCAGCAAATTCTGAAAAACCCTTCCAACTTACAAATCTGTTGTACCCTGATGACGTCACCCTGTACGGCTGTTGACGTCACCTGTTGTATAGCCTGCCTAATCCACACGTGTGGTACGGCCTGCAATTAATGTGTCATACAGATCTGTACTAATCCCACATGTGCGGTCGTCTTCTTCTCACACATGCGGTCTGTCTCCCTCACACGTGTGGCATGTCTCCTCAAACGTGCGGCCTCTCTCCTCACTCATGCGACCTCTCTCTCTTGGAAAAAAATCAGAAAACAGAAAGACAGAAAACCCTAGGCCAAATTTGCCAAAGTGAAGAATTCCCTTGCTGAAATTCCCTTGGTGTTGGTAAGAGTGCTCACTCACTCATGTCAACACCATAATGACAAGATGAAAATGTCACAATATGATAAGATGTGTGGTGCCTCCTCACATTGCCTCTTCTTTTATACGAGTCTAAGAGTGAATTTAGGAGCCCCTTCTAAACTTAACATTAAGTTAGAATTATTTATTCCTCCAAGTGGGTGCCAAGCCCCAACAACAACACTTCCAAGACCCAACCCTATACAAAAGGGGTTTCCACAAAATAAAAAATGCAATGTGAGTACCAACAAAGATTCCCACATGCTCGACACCAAGGCCAATGTGAGGATACCTGCCCGATGCTACAAAAACATCAGCATCTAACTCGTCATCTTTCTCTACCTTCCGATTGTATAATCTTTTTGCATTATCATCTTTCTTGCATCTATGTCTTGGATCACAGTTCTCTCCATATTTCATACATTCACCTCCCCTTCATCTTTCAACTTCCAAACTTTGTTTTTTCCCTCTTGTAAATGTGGCGGGAGATATCTCGAGTTTTTGGTGTTTGTGATGTTGATGATTGCAGCTTCGTGAGACATCCTCCAGGATACGTTCTCCTCTGTGACTGAGTTGAGTCGACCTAAGAGGGAGCCCAGTGTTGGGCATACCCACGTGATGGGGCAACGTTCTCCTTTGTGTGAGAGTTGAGTCGTCCCCCAATGGTTGGGGCATCGTTCTCATCTGGAGAGTTGAGTCGTCCCCCAGTGGTTGGGTGTGTCCATGTGATGGTTGTATCGTTCTCCTCTGTGTGAGAGTTGAGACAATGTGGTACTCCAGAATCCAGATGATTCTGTTGAGTATGACGTCCCTGTGGCTGAGCACAGGTGTACATGTCCCTAGTGGCTGAGCACTAGTGGACGTGTGGATCCCTTGCTATATTGTCTGTGTAAGATTTACTTGTAACCCTAATTGTGATGTAGAGGGGACAGGTCGGCCCCACCATATGTGAAAGATAATTAATGTTTATTGTTATAATTAATTATTTTCTGAGTTATTGAGGTCGGCCCTGTTGTGCCAATAGACACAACTTTTACTGTGTCTAGGTCTAGTATAAATAGAGGTGATTTCCCCATTGAGGAAACACTCTCACACACTTGTCACTTGTCATTTTGGAAATTTCAGCAAGTACATTTCTAGTGCTGAAGTGCGCACCTCTCTTGGGCGCAAGTTTCAAAGGTTGTAGAGCACCCTCTTCTGTGCATTAGGGTTTTATGGTTGGGGGATCTTCTCTTGAGAATATAACAAAGGATTGCTAGGTACTCTTCCCTTCAGTAGAAGGGTTTCCCAGGATATTTCTTGTGTTCTTGTGCATGGTACTTCTTGTGATCTTGGTTATTGCGGCAATTGTGAATGGTGTAGCTACATTTATTTATGGTTCAAGTAAATGCTAAAATTGAAATAAATCTCATGCTTGAGCCTAGCATAGTGAAAATTCAACATGTGGTTTGGTAGGATTTTTGACTTGAATAAGCTGTCATATTATTTGTATGACCCATTTAGTTTCAATTCGATCGTTTTCACCTTACATCCAGATTTTTCCATCGTTTTAATATTGTGCATCTCTAATTTGTTCCTTATGTGAGGCTTTAATCTAAACACATCAAATTGAGGTAATCGATCTCATGATAACCCAGACACTCATGTTGCAAGGGTTTCCGATTCATGTCTATATTCGTCAACATCCCCTTTTTGTTATAACATGGTAACTTTTGCAAAAAAACATTCTTCTTGTATAACCTAGGATCTTTCAAACAAAATGTACAACAGTTGAATAAGGCATATGGCATTGACGATTTCCACCTCATCTAACAGTTTTATCCTTTGCTTTGAACATTATGTATGTCAAAATATTCTTATGCCTTATTTATCAATTCAACATTTTGTTTACACTTCTGTCAAATCTTGACAATCTTATCTTCATCCTTAATGGTTGAATGTACCATGGTGGGTTAATGTTGCCTTGTCATAGTTGTTGGAGGATCAGGATGGCGATTGTGGGTGAATCGAGTAGCGTAACATTCTTATTGTGTCCTATGGCTACTTTGACGACGAATAGATGTATTTGGAGTATGCATGATTTTAATTCTTCCTTATCATGTTCGATCTTTTCCTTCAACTCATCCTATCTCTACTTGATTTCAACCTTGAATTCTTCATGGTCCCGCTTTGTATCCAACCTGTTTTCCTTGAATTTCTCTTTTCTAATATTTTCTCTGCTTAGCTCGTAGACTGTGCCTATGCTCAACTTGCTCAACCTCAACCCATGCCTCGTGACCCTATCCCCTCCTAGTCACGATGGTCTCCCATTGTTGTGATCGTGGTCATGTTGGGTACCGACACACCCATCCTCCCCATGCCTTGATCCAACATGACCCAACATCACTTCTTTCTTACCCATTCACCTCATGAGCCTCTGTTCAACGCATATCATGCACCTTTGCTCAACCCATTCAACCTTAGCATGTGCCTCCTAAGCCTCAACCATCCTATTTGCAGTAGTTTTCTTAATCATGATCACGGTCGTGTTGAATACTAATGCACCCATCCTCCCCACCCCTTGATCTAGCATGGCTTAACAACATGAGACCCCCTGCACAACCTTCTAATGCCCTCGCCTCGGTCTCCACATTCCACTCCATGTAACCCTTTCTCAATCTTGCAATCTACAATTTCTCCTCGCTCTCACCTACGCATACACCTCCTCTTCTACCCATCTCAATTACCCTCTTGTGGGTTATTCCACCCTTACCATTATTGCATGTGGGCACAAACTCCCACCTACAAAACCTTCTTCCTCTTTGATTGTTTACTCACTATTTTCAACCTACTCAAGGGGTGGTATGGCAGACCCCATTGTTGTGGGTGACACCAACAAAAAAGTAATTACAAAGACAATTCCAAAATCAAGTTTACAAGACCCCGAAGATAGTGGCAACAACAACACTAAAATCTCTTTGGACAATGATATTCATGAGCTAATTAAAAGATTGGAACTCATGGAATTATCAAACCTGGCATTATGGATCTAGGCCTATAAACTCACCAACTTGGTAGAAGAAATTGAATCCAAAAACTTAATTTTAAAACAATAATTCAATGATACCAAGAATCAGGAAATTCCTCACGCCCCCGAGTGATTCCCTTCATATGGAAATCCTAGATCTCAAGAACAAGCAAATAAAATTCATTCCCAACAGGGCTTATTCAAGCAAGAAGCTGAGACTCAATAGGAAACCCTCAATTCTTGGGTTTAGATGGTCAGGGGGAGGAATAATGCACCCCCTTGTGCGGAGGTTGAATAAGTTATTTAGAAAAGACTTCAAGAAGAATGAAATAGGTGAAGTCTAGAGCTAAACATGAAGTTGAGAGGATTCCCATCATCCTCATCTCCTTCCCTGGACCCTGTGCAAACGGGGGTTTCTTTTCTTCGGGATACTTTGGGACTCCTGAAGTTGACTCTTGAGAGCACATGGTTTGACTCCAACTCCACACTCTTCCTATGTTTATGATTCTTGGGGGAGAGACTGCAGGCCATTTGGGCTAAGCAACAGCTCTTTTCCCCTCCTCGTAGTTTTAAAAATCGGTCGATACGAACTTGGACTCAATCGAGTTGACCCCTAACCGCGTCAACTTGGCCCTATGTTCAATTCGAGGGACCATTTTGGTACTAAACCGACTGAGTCAAGGCATAACTCAACCAGTTCAATACCAAATCGGCCCAACTCGATCGAGTCTGTACCTACTCAACCGAATTGGTCAGGGACCCTCAGCGGTGCATTGTTCATCTAAAAGTCAATTTAAAAAAAAAAACTAAAACCTAATTCCTAGCAACCTAAACCCTACCAGGCATGGCACATGCGAGCACTAGTCGTGTAGATCATGCTTCTGCTACTACTACTACTACAATTGTAGATGTCCCTAAGGAGTCCAAGGAGTCTAAAGACTCTGAGTTAGAGGATGATTTTGTAGCTCATGTTTAGGATCCCATTTCTAATAGTGGTGATGAGTTTGATGATTGATCATATTGATCAATGATTTGTACTACGCACCATCCAGTATGTCAATAGCTTGTAGCATGTTTTATTGGACTCTAAAGGGCATTTAGAGCAACATTGATTATGTATTTTGTTGTTGATATGTATTGTATGTTCCATTTTGACTTATTCACCCTTACATGGTATATACATAAGCAGACTTTGCATATTTTGTCTCTAACGATTTGGAATCATGGTTTGAAATCTCCAAAATATATTTTTTCATTAAAATTTAAATATTTTATGTATTTTTAATAAACTGAGTCATTAAAATCAGACCGGTCAAGGTAATGGCCGAGTCTGATTCGGAGTCTAAGTTGACCCTCGACCGATTCTGAGTCCAAGTTCGAGTTTTAAAATGTTTCCCTTCCCAAAGGATCTTCCTTGATGCCTATCTTACAAGATCACTAGTTGTAGAACTCAAACAGTCCCAAGAGCAGATTGTCGTAGCTCAGAAAGCTGACAAATGGGTTGTTATCAGAGCTTGGAGAGTAGTTATTAGAGGTTCTCCTCCCTCAGGATCAACTTGAACCAAGCGTATCAAATGACGCCCATGTCGAGGGGAGTGGGGGATCGACATTTTCCATGGGATGTTAGAACTTAGAATTGCAATGAAACCTTGTGTTCTTTCATGGGCTCAATTCACAATGCTCTTGGACCATTGAATACCATATTTTAAAACAAGACCCACGAGAGTCCAACTAGGCTCATTCTAAATTATCCAGGATACCATTGCTTATCAATCTATAGATAGGAGACCCGAAGCTTAGGAAGTCTTCGAAGTTCAGGCGGAATAGCATGCCTGATCAGAGACTCACTCCAAAGATGACAATGTGTATATATCTCTTCCTATTGTTGGTTTCACAATACACTATCATTTAATTTGTCAACCCGGAATCTTGTTTGGTCTTGTGAGGCTCTCAGTGCAATATACACAGAAGGAGGAGTTTGCCACTGTTATGCAATTTAATCTAGAGAAAACAAATGGAAATTGTTGCAATCATAAACTAAAGTAAAGCATGAAAAATGGAATTGACAGTATCCTTGATCTCCAACACAGTTGGTGGCACTCCGTATAGTCAAATTACTGAGAAATGGGCTCATAATCTCGTTATTTCGCACCGTTCACCTATGTCACACGGTTCGAGTTCGATTTCGAGTTCGGGAAAGATTAAGTTCGATTCAGGTTCGAATTTTCTGATAAGGTTCGGATGAGTTTCGACATTAGGTTCGACTATATACATTTTTCCAAAAAAAAAAAAAATTATATATATATATATATAACATAAAATAAACTAATAAGAAATCAACATCAATAACCATATAAGATGAAGAATCTTAAGAAACTTGATTAGTAAATATATGTAAATAGTAAATATATATAAATAAATTAATATATGTATAAATAAATAACTTAATAACTTATATATGTATAATAACTTAATAATAATAACTTATATACGTATAAATAATAACTTATATATGTATAAATAAATAACTTAAAAGATATAAGTTATGTAAATATATATAAATAACTTAATAGATATAAGTTATGTAAATATATATAAATAACTTAATATACTAAAATCAAATCATCAATGCCGCTATTAAAATTTAATCTATAGTCTACAAGTGCAAGGAAAAAGAAGTAGAACATATTCATATAACTTAAAAATTTTAAAGGAAAGACAGACCCAAGCTCGAGTGGAATTGTGCATAACGACTTCTCGATTTCGAGCCACAAAGTCAAGACTAACTGAGCATGATTCGAGCTGAAGATTGGAGTGAGGGGTTCGCAATTGCAAATATGCTAGCGGCGTGGCGAAAATGAGACTTGTGTGCAACAGTCTGCAGAGGGGTTTTTTTAATTTTCGAACAACTAAAAGATAATCATAACCCGACTTCATGTGCAACGCAGTTGAAATGTCTATTTGTGTGTAGCAGGCAGAGATTTTTTTAATTGTGGAAATAGATAAGGCTAGGCAAAAAGAGAAAATGCTAAAATAGGGAACAAAAGGCAACTTGACACAATGAGGGTTTCAGGCTCCCTAGCAAATCTTAGTGTTGATGTTGAAGGCTCTTCCTCTATCCCTTCTAACAATGTTCAAGACCCCTTTAGTTATGTTGCTCCCCCTCATGAAAGCCAACCTAGAAAGAAGAAGAACATTCAAAGTTACTTTACACCTTCCCCTGCCTCTATCAGTGCCTCTCACCCAAGTCAAACTCAACCCACATTAGATAACCATTGGAAGAAGCAATATAAAGATGTTGGTTTTGAATACATAGCTATATTGTGGTATGATGCAGAAATCCCCTTCAATGTTGCCCGCTCACCTTATTACCAACGTATGTGGGATTTCGTTATTGTTGTCGTAAGGGGCTTCAAAGGCCCTAGTATGCATGACTTCAAGAGATCTCTTTTGCAGAAAGAATTTTTTTCCATAGATGAATACTTGAAGGATATTAAAGAGTCATGCGTCAAGACAGGTTGTACCACCATGTCAGATGGATGGAATGATTGAAAGAACTTTACAATCATAAATTTCTTTCTCTCTTGCCTTTAGGGAACCATGTTTTTGAAATCAGTTGATGCATCTAATAAGGTGAAAGATGAAAACCTGTTATTTCATATTTTGGATGAAATTGTTATGTTAGTCGGGGAGGCAAATGTTGTTCAAATCATCAAAGATAATGCCTCTAACTATGTTCTTGCTGGTAAGATGTTAGAGACCAAATACAAAACCATATTTTGGACCCCATGTGATGTACATTGCATAAACCTCACGCTTGAGAACATAGGCAAACAAGATTGGATCAAGAACATTGTAGAGCATGCCAAGAGCATTATAAAATACATCTACAACCACTCATGGGTATTGAACCTAATGAGTAAAAACATTGGGGGCAAGAACCTTATTAATCTTTCCATCACGAGATTTGCAACTCATTTCCTCACGTTGCAGTCTCTCATTTCCCAAGCATAGAACTTGAAAAAAATGTTTTCAAGTGATGAATGTAATGGACCTCAGTGAGCTCGCAAACAAGATGGAAAAAGACACCAAAAATAAATATTTGAGAACATTTTCTGGAAAAAAGCAACAAAGGTTATGAAAATTGGCGATCCACTTGTTAAGGTGTTGCAGTTGGTGGATGGGAAAAAATTGGCCATGGGTTACATTTTTTAGGCTATGGATCATGCAAAGGAAACGATAAAGACAACATACAAGGATAGAGCAGCTAAGTATGGGCCTATCTGGGAGATGATTGATAACAGATGGAACAATCAACTCTATCGCCCTATACATGCAGCTGGGTATTTCTTGAACCCAAGGTATCATTACAAAGCTTAGTTAGGAGAAGATCAAACTAGGGAGCTCAAAGATGTATTGTACAAGTGATTAGAGCACATGGTCCCTAATGAGAGAGCACATCTAGTAATACAGCAACAAATCAATCTTTTCACTAGAGCCATGGGTACCTTTGGCAAAAACCTAGCAAAGATTGCAAAAGAAGTGGACGAACTAGGTAAGATAAGATAAGATAATTGTACTAATGTCCGACAAATGACCACTAAAGTAGGTCAATGGGACTATTAGGTATAAATATGACCATACAAAGAAGAAGCGTTGAAGCGACTCCTATATAAAAGCAATATGCAGAAAGTAAAATAGAAGTCTAACCTAGATCCTCGAAAGCCAACATTGAAGATGGAGAAACAATTCAGCTTCTTCCCTTATGCGGTTGCCTCTCTCCTCCACACGTACGGTGTGCTTTCGCTGTCCAGAATAGAAAATAGAGTCATCATCCCTAGGCCAGATTTGCCAAGGTTGCAAAAATTCCCTAGCTGAAATCACCAAGCTCCTTGACACAAGTGCAGACTCACTTATGCCAACTCTATTATGACATAATGTCACACTAAGATTCGTCACATCTTTACTCCCCTTATATACGAGTCTAATGAGTGAGTTTAGGCACCGCTTCTAAACTCAACAATTAATTAGAATATTTTGTTACTCTTTGTGGGTGTGAAACCCCAAAACAAGCCCACAAAACCCATCAACTTGCCCATGAAGCCTTAGCCTCATTACAAGGCCAATTTCAATAAAACAAAAGGTTTCTCTAGTGCCAACGAAGATTCCCACATGCCTGACACCTTGGCCTCTAGTGGGAATACCTCTCGATGCTACAAAATCAAAACTCCCTCTTAGCGAGGGAAGTATTCCATCCTCCAACATCTGGATGTGTCTCTGTCTCCCACACTGGAAGTGACTTTGTCTCTTGTACTGCATCTGCTACTACAGTTGCACCCCCATCCTCTTGATTGGATGCTCCCTCTGTCACCGAAGCAAATCCTTCTCTCCAGTCCTCCTGACTGGCTCCATCCTCGATCATTGAGGCAAATCCTGTTGTCCAATCCCCCCGACTAGCTACTCCCTTTGTCACTGAGGCAAATCCTGTTGTAAAAAATGGGTCTGCCATGGAGTATACACTACTCTTAGAAGCCTCCTGCTTGAGAGCCTCTAGTCTAGCGTCCTCAACCCATGACACCTGTTTGGAAGACTCCTCTCTTCCACTTGTACCTAAAGGTGGACTCCCTCTAGATGAGTGATGCTCTGTCTGAGCCTATTGACTCCCCTTGAAGTCCAACTTCATCTGAAGAGTCTTGGAAAGTTTCTCCTTCTTACTGGATCCTGAGGGTTGTCTCCCTCTGAACTTTGGATCCCTCTGAGATGGTACCACTGGTGGAGCTACCTGCTCCCTCTGAATCTGTGTTAATGGTGGGGCTACCTGCCTCACCATTGGTGAAGCTACCTGCTCTTCCTCATTTGTCTCTCTACTATTGTTGGTCATAGTTCTCATAGGCTAGTCCCTCAGCCTATATAGGTTGCCCTCCCTAACATCAAGGACCATTGTCGATTTGAAGCTAGATCGTCTGGGCACAAACAACACTTGTCCATCTCGAAACAATATATGGTAGCCCTTCTTCTCAATCTCCGAGGCTGAGAGAACACTCCTCCTGAGTTTTGGCACCCATAACACATTTGACACCCTCAACACCTCACCTGACTCCAATCGAAATGATACTGTACCAAATCCTCGTACTGCATGTTTGGCTCTCGTACCAAGCTCCACACACAAGTCTGAGCCAATCTCTGTTAAATTTTCAAACAACTCTCGTGCACCTATCATATGGCAAGAGGCACCGCTATCCACCAACCAAGTCCACCTGTTGGAAATTGTACCTGAAAGAGCGAAGACCAACAAGATCTCCCTCTGAAACCTGTCTGCAACCTCATCAACCTCTATTGTTGATGCTTGTTGCCTTCTTCCCCTTCCCTTCTGGTGTGGACACTGTGAAGCATAGTGACCATAATCATGACACTCAAAGCATCAGATCTTACTAAGATCCTTCTTTCGTCTCGGCTCTGGAGATGCTTATCTTTCGAGAGAAGCCCTTCTTCCTGGAGAACCTCTCCTACCCTTCTTAGTGCGGACTATAAGGGCCTGGTTCTCATCACTACTATTCTTCACCAACCCATCCAAACCATCACTGGACTCTGATCGAGTCTCCTCCTGAATACAAACAGTCCATAGTCTATCAAAGTCTGACAACTTCTCACATGCACAGATCACCTACACATATGGTTCCCAAGACCTGGGAAGACCTCTCAATGCCACATTCACCAACTTAGCATCCTCCACCTTATCACCGATGACCACAAGCTGATCTTGGATTTGTGTAATCTTCATAAGATAGTTCACAATTGTGTCTTCACTGGACATCTGGACAACTTGAATTCGATGTTTCAAATGTAACTTCCTAACTGTATTTCCGTTTTGGTATAGACATACCAAAGCAACATACATTTCCCTGGAAGATGCCTTCCAAGCAATGAGAGGAAGTAGATGATCCTTTATGGATTCTAGCAACACCCGCTTGGCCTTCACTTCTTCTTGTAAGCTGCCAATTCCTGTGGATTGATAGGACTTGCAACAACACCCTCAACATACTCCTTGCGGTCATTCTCTTCGATTGGAAGAAGAACCCTAGCCTTCCCAGCCCAGAAGTTAGTTGCCCCTTCCAACCTATCCTCAATCTTCAATGTGTTCCCCATTGTGCCCTGCCCAGAACAAGAACAACAATCTTCCAGTGTTGTAGCCAAATGTGTCTCAAGATGATCCCCTTCTCTTCAAAGCCTCAGCTCTGATACCAAGTCAATTTTCACATGCAACTCTACGTGAATAATTTCAGATCTGAAAATTGCTTCCTAGTGAGCTGACAGTAAACCCTACTTGTTATCATTGAACAACTTTACACTGAAATTATTGACTAAAAATATAGCAGCGAAAACAACAATATCAAAGATGAATCATCAACACATACGAGACACAAAATTTATGTTTTGTAACTCTTGTCAAATTCGAAAATTCTAAGGGCAAAACCAACCCTCTCAACAGCTTACAAATTCAGTCAACCTGAGGACAAAACCAGTCCTCTTGACAGCATCCAAATCAACAAAATACCTGGGACAAATTTCCAACTTACAAATATGTTGCAGACCACATGTATGGCATGTTGACGTCAATCGTACGGCTACTAACGTCAGCCTATACAAACCTGCCAAACTGCCCAGAAGAACCTATCCAGACGTACGCGACTGTCTCCACTACAACCCGCATACATACGCTAGTGTCTCCACTGGAACCCGTGTACATACGCGACTATTCCCACTAAGACCCACGTACATGTACTGAAATCCCGTACGGACGCTTCTGTATGGTTCGCACCACCCGGGTGGCTTCTTCCCTTCTGCGACTGCTTCTCTCCTCCACACGTGCGTTCCGCTTTTCCTATCCAAAACAGAAAATAGAGAGTCTTCAACCCTAAGGCCAGATTTGTCAGGGTTGCATAAATTCCCTTGCCGAAATCACCAAGATCCTTAACACAAGTGCAGACTCACTTATGGCAATTCCATTATGACACAATGTCACACTAAGATTTGTCACAATCTTTCCTCTCCTTATATAGGAGTCTAATGAGTGAATTTAGGCACCCCTTCTAAACTCAACAATTAATTAGTATATTTTATTCATCTTTGTGGGTGTGAAACCCCAACACAACCCACAAAGCCCATCAACTTCCCCATGAGGCCTTAGCCTCATTCTAAAGTCGATTTCACTGAAACAAAAGGCTACTCTGGTGCCAACGAAGATTCCCGCATGCCTAACACCTTGGCCTCTAGTGGGAATACCTCCCGATTCTACAAAATCAACAGTGGAAACCAATAAAACCCAATTGAATGACATCATTACTCCATAGAAGCAAGTTCATGAACAACAAAGTTACCTAGCATTTTTACATCCTCACTGAAAGTATGCCAACAGAGAATGTGATGTCTGGGTTTTGTGCCAACTTCTATAGGGGCAGGAACAGACCTGCAGTCTTCCATTTTAAACTTCTTCAAACTTTCCCAAATATATTTACTATTGAGCCTGCCAGATGAAGATTCTACCGGAACTGTCATATTAGGCAGTAGTGGATTAAGACCAAGATCTGTCAATTTTTTGTGTACCAAGTTCTAGGCACCTGCATTAACTCGTACAAAAACTTTTTTCAGATGACACACTAAAAGCTCCTTTCCTTTTTCTGTAAATTTTAGACGTCCACAAACACTCCCAGCATCACTGCCTTCATTCATTTGAACAGGTTCTACTGATGATCCAACTATATACCCATTGCATCCAGAAGAACTCCATTGGCAATGAGTCTCAGAATGCATGCTTGGCCAATCCTGCAAAGATCTTTTCATGGTCCACAGAAAGCCATTTTAACATGGTTAAAAAAAAATCTCAACTTGCTCTCTGTTATCTCTCGGATTCTCCCTAGAGGAAAAGTCCCAACCTCTCCAAGGCGAAAACTTGAGGACACTATGGGCAAGCTGCCCACTATCACCTCAACAGCCTTACCCCACACTTCTAGCATTGGATGATGGTTTCCTACCTCAGGGGGGACCCTATCTTAGACACTAAGCCTATCGTTTAGCACCAGTGAGAAAAGAGGCTAGGATCTAGATCATGCAAAATTAAAGTAATCAAAGTCACTACTTGAATGATTTACAAATGATGGATGTCGTTTAAGCATTTATGTGCAGTTAGAGTTTATTTCAGATTTTAAATGTCCATGAAACCATAAGTATCCTTGGCAAGTCCCCAAAAAGAAAGAAAAATTGCTTTCAGTCACAGGAATGCCTTATGCTACAGCCCTCCAATATACATGTAGGCTCGGATGCCTACGATACAAGAGGGTAATTTTCCCGAATGTTGTGTTCGGTGCACTGTAACAGTCCGGCAGTCGAATGGTTGGTCTCAAGATGCCTAGGGGAGTTCCGATATACTCGAAGGTACATGGAAGTGAAACTCAGCGTTCAAGTGTTGTCTAATGCAATACTACTTGAATGGGTACCAACCGGGGTTACACAGACTTCCAACAGGGCAAGACCAAAATCTCAAGGCAGCCCTTTGAACTCTCATGTATCCCTGTGTGTATTGATCCCAAACCGCAGTTTTAAATGCTCAATGACAGCTCCCTGTCATTATTTATAGACGTTGGGTGCACATCTCTAGCCTAGATTACTAAGGGTCTTGCCAAGAATCATGATATCCAACATCGCTTAAATTTCCAGTATGAAGTACTCGTTATTGGATTAAAAACTCGCATCATTTGTCATCATTGTTACAAATTCAACATTGCTCAACAAAGTTTTAAAGCATGAAATCCAGTATAAATTGTGCTCAATCCTTTTCCAAGTATTCTAACATATCACTTGCAACCATCAATGATATTATAAAGCATTCAAAGTAAAGTTTGATGCATAATCATGGAGATTAGCTCATAATTCTTTCATTAGATTACTTTCGAATGATCCATATATAAGTTTGCTATGAGATAAATACATCACACATAAAAGGAAATAAACAATTAATTCATATACTCCACTTGTGATCAAACTTCATAAAAATGACTTGAGCATTTCAAAGGTAACATTAATTAACCATTATTATTTCCTTTCAATATTATGGCAAATATTTTTCCAATGCTATGGTAAAGAAGTGTTTCTTTGAAAAACGTAATGTGATGAAGCATGTATAACATTTCAAATTATTTCGTCTAATACTCAAATACCATTTCGCAATGAACCAATGTCAATTAAATGAAATCATCCCAAACCTCGATCAATCTAATGATAATCAAAATGCAAAAGGTTATTTCAATGTTTTATTAGTGTCCACATTTTGCAAAGGTATTTTAATCATGAGCTTATAAATGAAATGGATCAGCCAAATTAAAATTCAAACGATTTACTGACAAGGTTAAATCCATATCATAAATTCATAGCCATACATCAAAAAAAAGACTACGTATGAGAGTATTGGATTCGAGAGTTATTGAAATTGCCACAGGGTATCAGGGAATAACGCAATTTAAAATAAATAGACGTAGCCTTACGCCAGATTAACGCAATTTGTGGTGAAATCCAGAATCGCTTTCGATTCCCTGGTGAATATGATTCCGCTCGGCTCCTGGGTTATCTTTGCAATTGGATAGCCGGAGACAGAGATATACCAGCCAAATGAGATAACAACCAAACCCTGAATCAAGTTGTTCGAACAGATCGTGTGATCTAAGAACAAAATAAATCACAAGGACCCTTTAGAAAATTACGATATTTACCCAGACATTGGATCGTGTGGTCATTAAGTATTTCTGAAATGTGGCAACGATTGAAAAGGTTTCAATCTGGTCTTCGAGAGAAACATTGGGAATGGTGATTGCTTGTTCAGTTTAGAGATCAGCTAATCTGCTATGATGGCTGGAAATATCGATGCCCCTCAAATAAAATAAAATAAATTGAAACGAAACGGAAATCCCAAGATCCAAATGAAAACTCGCTCAAAATTACTGTAGAGGGATCAATCTAGGATTGATTCGGTTTCTTGATGATTGTAAAACCAGAATAACTTACCAACATGCAAATTCGGCCTTTTAAACCGTGCGATTTTTCTGTTTTGGACAGCTATACCCACCAAAGCTATATTGTTAGAAGGGAATGCAGTTTGGCGATTGGTGGCTTCAAACTCATCACTCAAACCAAATATACCTACGAGCACACTTAAAAGGATGGAAATAATATTGGGTATGACTTTTGAAATAGCATGCAACAGATCGAATTGATTAGAGAACTGACTGACAACTCAGATCTGCACAAAATGAGTATTTCTAGGGTTTGATTAGACATAAAACGAACAAGAAAGTATTTGAACCTTAGCCCATTGGTTATGAATAAAAAAAATGAATATCGACCAGCGTCAGATCTTGTAAAGATCTCTAAAGAAAATTTTGGTGAAAAATAAATTGGGATTAGATATTAATAGAATGAACGACACAAAACCAGATATGAATCCCAGTCAGTGCCAACCCTGCAAAATATTCACAGAAAGATTGTTTAGCACATGAAAATCCGAACTAAGGATGAATCCTTGAAGCTCAGAAATTAAAAAAAAAAATGACGGGAAGGGTTTAAAGGGGTTCTTTATCTGAAAAAATCTTTAAGGGAAAAGAGCCTGCCATTGGGCCATGGGATCAAGATGAACTAGGTTTTCTAAAATGAATTATGTGCTAGTGTTTTCCCCCACCATTGGCTTGGGGAAAAGCACTAGATCTGAGAGGATGAGCATATACCAAGGGGATTGAATAAATCAAATGCAAAAATAGTATTCAGAAATTATTTAGATCTAGTGAAGCAAAACTGTAAAGTCTTTCCTTTAGATAAACCCAAATCATAAAAAAAAAATTGAATGGGGGACTAGATTTACCTCCTGGTTCTCCAGCGCAAACCTAACTTGCATCACACTCCACTTTAGCAACATGCATCAAACACTCTCCTTTAAGCAAATAAGAAAAACCCAAGACAATAGACCACTGCTTTAGGCAAAAACGTTTCTCCTTTATTATTCTCCAATGTCCAGAAAAAACCCTCTTACAAATGAGAGGCCTTCCCCTTTTATAGATGAAGAGGAAGCCCTAAACCATTTACAAAAACCATGGGTAAAAACAATACCATGGGTAAAATCATTAAACCATGAGGCAAATAATATTTAAATGTGCTCTTACAATAAATAATGATTTTCTCCCTTAATGCAGTCAAATCATAATAAAATAATGTTTTTTCTTCCTTGACAAGCTCAATCACCATAAAATAATGTTTTTCATGATGCAACACTTTAGGAAAGGCTCAAAGTGGTCAAATAAGCTCACTTACCACTTTCCATATTTCTCCCGCTCATCCTTCCCATTACACTGGTCTGGGCATTGGGTTGGCCAAACATTTAAGAGTTGTACCTTACCTTGTGGGAAGAAGGGGTTAAAGGCTCAGAGAGTAAAAGTAGCTGGCAAAAGATAAAAGCCAAAGAATGAAACCTTGAGATGTTTCTCCCAGGGATCCCCGAGAAAGTAGTAAAAAGCTTCTCAACAAGAAATAGAGGGACCCATAAAAAATGATAAAACAAGACCTAGTTAGAGGATAGGGGGTCTCATCATGAGCCAGCCTATTAGGTCCATGGGCATGTAGCGGTATGACACTACCAACAACTGGTCACCAAGCCAGGGTAGTGGCTCTTGGTGGTGTTAAAATAATGTAACTGCAAAGTGTATTCTTATTATTATTTGATATATTATTCATTGGATCAATCCCCATTGCGGATTGATCATGTCGATTATTATAAAGGACCAAAATCCCCTTTTGCAGATTGGTCAAAAGATAATTGTAATAGGCAGAATAAGAAGTCGGCCCCAGAAGATATTAAAGAGGCCCCGAAATATAATAAAGGTGGTTATAACCACCCAATTGAAGAAGTCGGCCCTGCCAGTGAAGAGACACTTCACACGTGCCAAGAGGCTAGCGCCTCACTTAGACACACAACTCACTTGCTCATTGAGAGACAAGTTTTGGATCTGCAGTTAGAGAAGAAGGAGAGATAGTGGCGCATCTTTGGGAGAGGATCTTCCGTATTAGTTTGAGTTATCTCTTGGCATTGTATTGGCTATCTATAATAAGGAAGTTTTGCTAGGTTTTCTTCCCCTAGAGGGTTTCCCAGGATAAATGTTGTGTCTCTTGTGATTGTGTATTTCTCAGTGATCTTGTATTATGC
>ML778786.1:199812-216509 GCA_009831015.1 Picea engelmannii
TTACCAGTCACATTAAGGTGGGGCCGACCTGTACCCTTTACATTATAATTAGGGTTACAAGCAAGTCTGACTCTTGAACAATATAGCAAGGGATCCGATACACCCACTAGTGCTCATCCACTAGGGGCACATCCATAGGGATGTCCATATCTCTGCATTACACAGATTAACCAGTTCTTCACACGTTCACCTGTGCTCGTCCACAGGCACGTCCACTCAACAGATCTTCTTTCCCACAGCATCACACAGGAGAGTCATCTGGAGTTTCTCGTCAACTCTACTGCTCAAAGGATGTTAATACATCATCTTCATTTTTGTTCTCATGACGATGCACCCAGCACTTTGGGATTTCACACGTTCACCTTGTGCTCAGCCACAAGCACATCCAACTCAACAGATCGCCTTTACCATAGGATAATCATCTGGAGTTCTTCTCAACTCTTTGAATGGAGGAGGTCATCTCTACATTCCAGGTCTGTCTTAGATAGGAACCACGTACCCTTCTTAGGGGCTTTCTCTCAGGTTTGTAAGCTGGAGAAAGTCTCACATAGTTGCAATGATCCACATCTGACGGGTTTGTAAGCTGGAGAATGTCCCACATAGCTGCAATCATCAACATGGTGTAGAGACAAGATTACACTCAGTGATGCCGAACTTGTTCAACAATTCCCCAATATACTTCTTTTGGGAAATGAATATGTACATTGGATTTTGAGTCACTTCAATGCCCAGGTAGTAGTGAAGATGTCCCAAATCTATCATTTCAAAGCCTTTCTTCAACTCTTTCTTTATGGATGCAACATAGTTTTCATAATTCCCCGTTATCAACAAATCATCTACATACATTACAAGATATACAACAGTTTTGTCAACTTACTTGACAAACAGAGTTGCATTATCAAGATTGAAGTGCTTGAAATTCAATTTTAGAAGATGCTCAGTTATCTTTTCATACCAAGCTCACGGTGCTTGTTTCAAGCCATATAAGGATTTGATGAGCTTACATACTTTATGTTCTTTTGTCCCTTCACAACAAAACCTTCTGGCTAAACCATAAAGACATTCTCTTTCAAGTCTCCATTCATGAAAGCAGTCTTCACATCCATTTGATGAACTTCCATCCATTTTGTGTTGCCATGGAAAATAGAGTACAAATGGTAGCCCATTTTGTTGTGGGGGTAAAAGTCTTCTCATAATCAATACCTTCTTTTAGTGCAAATCCGTTTGCCACGACCCTTTCTTTGTGCTTGTCAAATGAGCTATATGATTTGTATTTGTTCTTGAAGACCCACTTGCAACCAATTGGTTTGGTTCTAAATGGAGAGTCCACCAACTTCCACATCCCATTCTTGATGAGAACATCATACTCCTCCTGCATGGCTTCCTTCTACTCATCATGAGAAGTCACTTCTTCAAAGGAAGTTGGTTCAAAGTTAGTAGATAAATTCAAATCGCAATCATATGAAGAATCTAGATCTACCTCACCTGAATTTGAATTATCTACATCACCTCCATCTTCTCTTGAGGAACTTCTAGTTCCTGTCTTTCCGACCTCATCAAGATGTACACTTTCAAGTGTCTTTACGAGCCATTTGATGGACCTTTTTGAGATGGTCCAGGTTGCTCTGTTGATTGAGATGGTGCTAAGTTCTCATCGAGACTCAACCTTTCAATCCTCTCAATCACATCATCCAAATGAACTTCAAGTTCTGATGAAGTGGCTGGAACTTCTTCATGAGGGGGAGATGGTGCTTCAAAAGGAGATTCCAGAGATTAATCCAAAATAGGGATCCCCACTTCAAGATGTTGAATCTCATCATCAAATTCGTGATATGTCTTTACATGAGTGAACCAATCGAGATGGTCAAGTTGTCGCTCAACAGTTTTATCATTCTTGGAGGATTCAAGAAAAATGACATCTCTGGAAAGAATGAACTTCTTGTTTACCTCATCGTAAAGACGATATGCCTTGGTGGTATTTGAGTACTACAAGAAGACGCACTTTCGACTCCTTGCATCAAGCTTGTTTCTTTTCTCCTTAGGGATTAAGGCATAGCAAGTGGAACCACAGACCCTGAGATGCCTCATTGAAAGAATGAGGCCATACCACATTTCATAAGGAGTCTTATTTTCAAGAGCATGAGATGGACACATGTTTTTCACATAAACTAGACATAGAACTGCATCAACCCAAAACATCAATTTTACATTTTTTTAAAACATCATGGAACCAACCATATTTTGGTGAGTCATGTTCATTCTTTCAACTACACCATTATGTTGAGGACTGTATGGAATTGTGGTTTGATGTTTGATCCCATGTTGGCGTAGATAGTTTTCAAATTCATTAGATGTATATTCTCTTCCATTATTAGTGCAAAGAGAGCCAATGTGAGTCTAAGCTTCATTTTGGATCCCTACATGAAAATTTTAAAAGTTTCAAAATCTTGTGATTTATCTTTCAACAAGTAGACCCAACACATCCTTTTGTAATCATCAATAAAAGACGTGATATATTTATTGTCAGTTGCAGATGGAACAAGCATGGAGCCAGACAAATCAAAATGTATCAGTCCAAGTACATGCTCAAGAAATGGAATCATGAATTGGTTGTTTGCTATGCTTTCCAAGGATACAAGCATCACATTGCTTCAAGCTCCTAGGAATAGTAGGCAAATCAGAAACACCATTCTTTTTCAACAAACGAAGGTTGTCATAATTAATGCGACCAAATCTCATGCCACAAGAGACTAGATGGCATTGTACCTTCATTATGATGAGAGAGGTATGCAAAATTATGTGCATGAGTAGAAGACCCTTTCAACTTCAGCAGTGTTCCATCTTCCACTAATCATGACGACCATGTTGTCAAAAGCCTTCCTTATTTCAAATTTGTCACCGAAGATATGAATAGAGTGGCCTTGTTGTCAAATGTGCACAAGAGACAGTAAGTTCGTTCATAGCACAAGAAGAAAGAGTACATCATGCAGAAGAAAATCTAGGAGTCCAAGAAATTTAAACCTAATGGTGTTGATCCCGAAGGTTTGAGACTTGATTTATCTGCAAAATAAACTATGTTATCTACATTGTCATTGAAATCTTCAAAAAAGTCTCTTTGGAAGGTCATGTGGAAGGTTGCACCTGTGTCAAGCAACCATGCATCTCTCCAAGAAGTAAATGAAGTGTTCAACAAATCATCAGTTACTCTTATATTGCAATGGGTAACAATATAATGTGCAGATTGAGGTGCTTTACCTTTCGCCAAATCTGATGTTTTACCTTTGTCTTCTTTCTGATTTTGTCTATCTTTGATCTTCTCCCATGGAACTCTACAGTTCTTTGCTTCATGTGACCCATTCTTTCCGCAACGATCACAGTAAAGATCAAATCTTTTGGCTTGGTTGTGTCTACCCCCCCTGCCTTTGAAATTCTTTCTTCCACGTCCACTTTTACTGCCTTCTCCTCTAGAAGAATCATGTGATTGATTCATCCCTTTCTGAGCAAGGCACACGATCTCACCAGTGCACTGAGTTGACTTCTTTCCAAAGGCTTTCTCACATTCTACAACTTTCTCCACCAAAGTGTCAAATGTGATGGATTCCATTTGGCCACTAGCTTGCAGGGATTCAATGTAGTGAGAATATGTAGGTTAGAGGGCCTTAATGAAGGTTGTGAGAGGAAGGTCTATCTTCACTCCAGTCGAATCAATGTCATGCATTATGGCTTTGATCTCAGAAGCCAAAGTCATGGGATCATCATTCGTCAACTCTAGGTTGAAGAGCTTCACCATCAATTGTATGAGTACTAGTTCTAAGTGAGTCATACAAATCCTTCAATTTATTCAAAGCACTATAGGAGTCATTAATGGAAACAATACAGCGCCTCACCTCTTCACTTATTGTTGCAGCAATCACAACATATGTTTTTTGGTCTTTGTCCTTCCATATGGCACACTCCTTATTTGATGTAGCAATGGTCGGTTTACTATTCAACTGTGCTTCTGATTCGACTTCTTCTTCACTGACAGTTGTTGCTACACAAATGCCATTCCACAAGTTGTTAAAGATCAGAGTGTGTTTGATATTTCTATACCATTCTGGGTAATTTTCTTTCCCAATCAGCACCACGCCAACGGTGGAGATGAGAAAATGCATCTTCCAACAAAATTTCATACTTGATCTCTGAACTCGCTCCTTCATAAATGGCTCCAACAACTTGCTCAACTCCTCAGTACTATGGTATTAGAACTGAACAATCTTCCTCCAAGCGAATCAACAAAAATAATCAAATGGAGAGACACTTGAAAGTGTTCATCCTGATGAGGTCAAAAAGACAGGAACTAGAAGTTCCTTAAGACAAGATCGAGGTGATGTAGATATTTCAAATTCAATTGATGTAGATGATATCGATGCTTCACATGATTGTGATTTGAATTTATCTACTAACTTTGAACCAACTTCCTTTGAAGAAGCAACTTCTCATGATGAGTGGAAAGAAGCCATGCAAAAGGAGTATGATGCTCTCATCAAGAATGGGATGTGGAAGTTGGTGGAACCTCCATTCGGAACCAAACCAATTGGCTACAAGTGGGTCTTCAAGAACAAGTACAAATCAGGCCAAGTATGCGCAGAAAATGTAACTACACACTTGTGTAATGCAATCCGGCCAAGTAAGAAACCAGGAAAGGATTTCCCTCACACGAATTGAGCATTGGAATAATGAATGGTGGAGAAGGCGAACAGTCTAACTCCAAACATAAACTAGAAATAACTAAATGAGCACAAGATTCGTTCACAAAAGAGGAATGGCCTTAGACTCGAAATGGTTGTTATCGTCAGACATTTCTTTCTTCTTTTTTTTAATTCACGGGCAGACAACCACACAACATGAAACAATGAAATTCAAACACAGCCAACCACTGAGCAACTAGGGTTTATCGTGAGTGGGGTTGCGAGTCCTCCTAATGGCAGTTGAACACCTCAGTTCCAGCCCCTTTGAATGAATCTATGCCTAAAAGGATGTTGTAGAGGAAGCTAAGCCTCCCTTCGATGGCATAACATGCGAGAGACTGGAGCTGGCTGAAAAGCTGTCAAAATCTCAGTCGGAAGAGGATGACAAGGGTCCAAAGGACGATGCAGCAACAATGGATGTGGACCGGGACTTTCTTGTAGAGAGCAACGTAAAAGATTTCACGCAAGCAGACATCCCTATTGAGGGGTTTCATGTAAAGAGAGAGTCACACGAAGGGTTTCCAGAGAGAGCCACGCAAGGGGTTTCACACGGGTAGAGCGGAGAGGTGCCAATGATGCTGGAAGAAAATGAAACCCTAATAGTTGCACACAATAGAGAGAAGGAATGTGAACAGGAATAGACGAGAGAGTAATTCCAAGCGATACAAATGGCAAACTAGTGCTTATGGCAGGGGAGATAGAAAACACATTTTTGCATGCGAGAGGGAAATAAATGCCCAAAGAATCATAGAGTTAACCTGCTCTAGCTCGTATACCACTGACAAGAGAAGTATGGGCAAAAAATGTAACTCCACACTTGATTCCATTCATTAACATGAAGCCTTAATAAACACACATTCAAGTGATTTTTGGTCTTCACCTTCCATGACTCTTCCTATCACCTACGACTCTTCACGCTTCTACTATTTACACCAAAATCTAAGGATTGGGTTTTCAACACTCTTGAAGACTGGCATTGTGAATGTCTTCTTCGAGAAAGATGTTCACCTCCTCCAATCTTTGTCAAGCAACCCACAAATCCTTTATCTACTTGCGAGCCACCCTCCTATCCCATCCTCTCATAAACTTAATTGTATGGCACATAGTAGCCTCCCACCAAAGAATCCACCCCAAGGTGGTCAATGCCCGAGAGGAGAGGTTACAAACCCACTAAACAAGGCCTCAAAACTCCTAGATGGAAATTAGAATATTGTAACGGAAATATTTGAGATTACAAGGTGTGAAGTGCAAAAATTAGTTGTTGGTTATCACTAACATGCTCATAGATGAGTCAAGCGATTAGAGCATAGGAACACCAAATCCTACTTGTAAAGCTAGCTCCAAATGTCAAATTAGAATTTTAACAACTCGTGAGGCCGAACATTGGATGACATGTAGCAGTTTAGTTGACGATGGGGCAATGCTAAGTTCCACGAAACAAGGAAACGTCTGGAAGTTTTTGAAACGAGTACGACAGGAAACGCGACCCTTCAAAAATAGAAATGCCATATATATATATAAAACACATTATCTTGCGAGAAAAACATAATGACACATAAATGACATAAAAAACCCTAAACGAATAGAAAACATGTATGAATGGTTTATCTTTCTTAAAATTGGAAAACACAACAAATTCGGTGAGTTTTGGGGGCTCGTGGCTTGCTTAGACGCCCGTACGAATCCACAAACAACCAAATCAACACTGAAACATCATCTGTACAGGCCGAAACGTCATTGAAGGTACCATACGGCGTTTCGTACTCGTGCAACACCACCGGTCGTATTGTACGGCGTTTCGTACTCGTGCAACACCACCGGTCGTATTGTACGGCGTTTCGTACTCGCGAAACGCCATACGGTACAGTCAGTAACGTTTCAGCCGGGTTTCGTCCCTGTTTCGGCGTTTCGCCGAGTTTCTAGAACTGGGACAACACCTGGTTGAACATTTCCTACAACTTAGGGGCAATGTAATGGTAATAACATCTAAAAGAGGCAAAACGCAAAATGTGAACCGGTCGATATGCCTATCAATATAGAAAGGTGTGAATTCCCTTGCAAACTACAATCTTGGGGGGCTTTGATCAAGTTTGGCAATATGTACTTTACTCAACTAAAAGATGATGCAGACTGGCACATGTTGAAACAATAGACCATGAAGCATCCATTGAACCAGCTAAATAGGATCTCCATCTAATGGAAAGAATCCTGAACTACCAAATTCTTTATGATATTAATTTGAAGGTCAAAAATCTAATTCACTTGACCACTCAATGTCACATGTAGATAGAAAAAGAGGCAGATGGTTTGAATCGAACCCATCAAAAAAATGGATGGGATTTTAGAATTGTTATCACAAGATTTGTACTTGTGCAAAGCCCTCCACAAGATCCCAATCTTGTGTAACAATTAGAAGTCTCTACCATTGTCACCTAAGTAGATAATTCCCACATTTTAGTGATGGAAAGAGGTCAAACAAAAGGGAGGCTTCCCTAGTGACCTCAAGGGATTACGAGGGATCAAGTAGCAAGATTAGCCAAGCCTACAGCCCCCTATCTTGGTCACTTAGATGTTAGAGGTTAGGTCTAGGAGCGGTGAAGAGGAAAACGAGGTAATTGTTTCACCTATACGAAACAAGAAACAATCCAAAGCATATAATAGACAATTACCAAGTTATATAGCTCATCAATCACCTTTGGATACTAGATAATCATTAAAACCAATTGTTGTTACAAATTTACAGCAGTGAACCAATGTATAGCAGCAATGAATGTTTTGTAACAGCAATAGGTGAAAGCACCAAGAAAATTAGCAATTGTGCATAAGAATTAAGCCTTCAACAAGTGCAACAACATCTAATTGCTAAACTATGATTCTGGGTATCTTTAGCCACAATATCAAGTAAGTCTGCAGAAATTACTTCAAGCCCTAATGATTGTAGCAAACATTTATAACAGCAGCAATTAAATTCACTTGTTTGTTAGGGTTAGAGTTAATAACTTTAGTCAAATCGTTTGTGAGAGAGAGACTAAGAGTTCTAAGAGTATTTTCACCACCAAGAGCAATCAAGACTAGTGTTGTTTACTTTCTAGGTCTATGGAGTCAAGCATGCAACACTTTGAAGAGTGAATTAGATAGTCCAGAATAATGAAGTTTTAAAACCTAAGGTGCAACTTCTCTTGGGCCTTAGGACTAAAACCTACAAGAAAACAATTCCTAGGGTGCAACTTCTTTTGGGCCCTGTTATACCCCACTTTTAAGGATAACTAAAAAGATTATGTCTCGAGGCCCACACATCCTAGACATGGAGTACCGAGAGCCAGATCGACTTGAACATGGCCTTGGAGGGCCCATCTTTTCTTCCTTTCAACGCCTCCACTTTGTCAGCAGCAGCAGCATCCATCACCTTCAGTTTGGTCCTGTAGCAGAGATGGATCTTGCTCCATGAGGTAATGAGTCCGGGTATCATGGTATGTGTCACTCTGATCCTCAAAACCTTTGAATATGTGCATTTAATTCCTTTTGTTTCTAACAGATGCTTGGATCTTATACTTATCCACTTGACCATGTCTGGGGGGAATGAYAAGATGCCCTAGTAAGCCTGTGCCCATAGGTTTTGAGTTGCCACWGTGGGAATTTCTGAAAACTCATCGTCCRCTCTCGTCATATTACCACTTTTTCATCTTTCTTCCTGCTCATCCATCCCATTACATTTGCCTGGGCATTGGGTTGGCCAATCATTCAAGGGTTGCACCTTGCCTTGTGGGAAGAAGGGGCTAAAAGCCCAGAAGGTAAAAGCAAGCTGGCAAAAGATAAAAGCCTAAAATTAAAACCTCAAGATGCTTCGCCCTGGGATCCCCGAGTAATCAGTAAAAGGCTTCTCAACAAGAAACAAGAGGGACCCATAAAAATAATAAAACAAGACCTAGTCAGAGGATAGGGGGTCTCATCACGACCTAGCCTATTAGGTCCATGGATACCTAACGGGATGACACTACTAGCAGTTGGTTACCATGCCAGGGTAGTGGCTCTTGGTTGCATGGCCAAGAGAAAGGGGGTCTCATCACGAGCTAGCCTTCTCATTTCCGTGAAAGTGCTTGTGGGTAACATTGCCACCACTAGTCACCACGCTAGGGCAGTGTCCCCTGATTAGCTTCTTGAAGAAAAAGCAATAAAGAATTAAGAATGAAAGGCATGAATGGGCTTGGAAACATTTGCATCCAGGACAGGTGTCGCTCGCCTTCTACAAAGGCACCCACAGGTAAGCCCTGCATTTCCCTGCTTTCACTGCACCCCTTGTCAGGGCATCCCTTACCCACCTCACCCATTTACATGACTTGGATTTAATCTCTTCCGGAAACATCCCTTTTCCAGTGGACACTAGCCCAATAGGACGCTCTGTCACTTCCTCCAAACTTGCATTGCATATCTGTATAATGTCTTTGAGCACTTGACTAGGTAAAAGGGGTTTTATGCACATGTTTAATAAATATTGATGATTAGATGTGATTGACATTGCTATGATCCATGTCACTTATGAGCCCATGGAGGGCGTATCTGTTGATGTGCAGGATCATACCCGACGGACAAGTACCACATTGGACAGGTACACATGGGGAGATGATTAGTTCGGACCTCCATGGGGCTAAATAACCCACCAGATGGATGTTGAGACCCCAGCAGGGGGCAGAGACAGGACAGAAGGGTTTGCACCCGAGAAGAGGAGGACGTTCCACAGAGGCACCCTGGCAGAACCTTGCCTAGGGGGGTTGTGCCCTCTTCATTGGAACATTGGCCCTGGAAGGCCCAGGATGTCACCCAGGAGGCTCATGACATCATCTAGCTTTATGGACGTTTTGGGGAGACAGTCATGGCAGTTCAACACGTGTGGCAAATTGGAGAAGCCCAAGGAGGGCTAAAGTTTTGTCCAGGAGGCTACATTTTCCCTAGAAAGGGTTAACGTCACCCTAGAAGGGGCACGACGTCTTAATTTTGCTTGATTAGGGTTTAGTTTATGACATTTAATGTAAAACAGTATTATTTGGTATTTTGGCCTTGTCGACCTATTGATGACCTAATTTTTAATTAAGGTCATTGGTATGGTATATATTGAGGGTTTTCACTCTCATATTTTCATCATCTTTCACTCACATATTAGTGAGATCTGAAATTTGCAATCTATTCTAGGGTTTTGACTGAAATTTTGAGGCGCATTTGTTGCAGGAAGACTTTTCTTGGCATTTTTGGCATTTCTCTTGGTGGAAGGTTTACAACTAGGGTTTTGCTACATGATTTCTTGGTTTATGTAAGTGAATTTCTCCAACACTTCTTAATTGAATGGTTATAGTATTGTTTACTTGCATTTGTTATTATAATTTGTTGAATTAAACCCTAGGTGACAAGCACATGCTAAGGTCCTTGTCTCATGTCCCTACTAAGATTAAGAGCCATTTGATTTGCTAAAGTAATAAAGAGCCTTGCCATAGCAACACTCTATCCATATTCTTCTAGCCTAGCCATTTTTCATCTTGTTATTGAGCTAAGGAAGGAGAAAACACACTAAGGCCTAGGGTTTCTACACCTCAGTGAGCCGTTTTCCCTAGGGTTTGATTGATGAAGCCTTGCCATAGCAACACTTCATCATTAAACTCTCTTGTCCTTAGCCATTGCATCTATTACTCAAGCTAGTCGATTTTTATCTTGCCATTGAGCTGAATAAGGAGGAGAAAGCACTAAGGCCTAGGGTTTCTACACCTTAGTGACCCTTTTTCCCCTAGGGTTTCATTGTTGAGGCCTTGCTTTAGCAGCACCTCAACATCTAACCCTCTTGTCTTTAGTTTTATCACTATCATCACGGCCCTTCAACATTTGTAGCCCTTTTTGAATCCATTTTCCCTAAAGCACTGATCTAAGACCTCCACTATTTGAGTACCTTGGTCACAACTTAAAACAACCAAATACTTTGAACAGCTACTAATCCTTCTAACCCTAGCCTAGACTAACAATCACTAACCCTATTGTTGTTGTCATCTTTTCATGCTATAAACATCTCTATGCAGCATTTATTTTATCTTTAAAGCAATTCAATGGTTGGCTAAAGGCGTTGTTTCTAAAGTATAGATATTGTTATATTGATTGCCATTAGCATTTATTGTGAAGCGATATTGTGTAATCATCTGCTATTGTTTAAACATTGATTTACTTCATCAATATAATTGCTCAATTGCTTATTATCAGAAAGTCATTGATCATATGAAGTACTAAATAGCAAGTGAGCTTGCACATGTACAGTTTCTTTGTTGCTTTGTCTCGGGAAGGTACACTTTTGGTTACTATTTATGGTTATCTTTTATCTTTATTGGCTATTAAGCCGGACTTTCTGATCGGTGGTGACTTGTGAGGGGGGAATATTATACTTAGCCTTTAAAACCTTTGCCTTCTCAAAACCCCAGGTCACCGGGGACGTCTCCCCTGGGCATTACCTCCCTAAACAGAAAGAGTTATCCCATTGAGGTGACAGTGGTGGGATAGTCTCAGTTACACCAGCGTGCCTATCTTTCATTCGTCTTTTACCTTAACTACAAACTATGCGAGAACATTTTGGTGCCGCTGTCGGGGAACATTGAGTCAATCCTCCTCAAGACGACACTTTTCGGTAAGCCTTGCCTCTAGAGTCTTTATCTTACAAGCTTACCTAGCGACTCCACTTAGGGTGTTTTCCCTTATCTTTTTTATAATTTCAAGCAAATTATCTGGCGACTCCACAAATGACGACCCGTAGCGGACGTCAGTACTTACCTCTTTCTACTGTGGTCTCCACTCCCCCTACAAACCCTGTGAATTCTCCTAGATGGTCTCCCCAAAAACTCTTTGGTTCTTTTGACCTAACTAACATCCAAGGGGGATTACATGACCTACCCAGAGGGGTTGACTCATGGATACCAACTTTTTCGGGAAAAGGAGTATCCTCTGGTAACTCACATTGGACCTAGTTTTGTGAAAGTTTTGAGTTTCATCAAAACGATCAAGAACACCCTGATAACTTTATGAGACTCTTTGCAAGCTCTCTCACTGGGGATGCCAAAACCTGGATTGAATCTCGCTCGAAAGGGAGCATAAAAACTCCTAAAGAACTAGAAAAATCCTGAAAAATAAGGTGGTGTAAACAAGAAAACGCATAATCCTTGTACGCCCAGTACATTGATATTTGCAAAGGGTCCAGCTAAAACATTAGGGACTTCAATGATAGATTCAATCTTCTCCTTAAGAAACTCCGACCCAACCTAAACTCAGAGGAAGCCATCCTCCAGCACTACTTGAACTCCTTGGAAGGAATCTTGCAGTTTACCCTCAAGGATCGGTCACCCTCAACCATAGAAGAAGCACAAGATTTCGCTTACCAAATTCAGGAGAACCTTAAGTTCGAAGACTACATCCATCAAGTTAACCTCTCGCACAATAACAACCCCTGGGGATCTAGTGATGAAACTGAACCTAACCTTCCAGAAATCCTTGACGTGAAACCCATGGTTCTCAAGAGGAAATGGAGTACTTCTCATACCAACGTACAAGATGTTCCTCTTTGGGAAACTCCCACGGAAGTAGAACCCTTTCAGGACATTGTTCCACAAAAGAATGAAGAGATTGAAGTTTCAATGCGACGAATTTACAACGATGACCTTCTTGAAGAAGTTTCTCTTTTTGTCCACCAGGTAGAAAACGTTGGATCAAAATATGGTGAGGACACACCTTTTTACATCACTCTCCAAGTCAATGACTCCCTCCTCCACAATTGTATTTTTCACCCAAACACTACAACCAATATTATGACTGAGGAAGTCATGCATCAATTGGGCTTGATCCTTTCACAACCAAATGCCAAAGGGGATTTTGCAAAGGGAATTATCAAAGATCTAAACGTTGCCTTCAACTCTTGCCTTAGCGCCCCTTTTAATATAGATGTGATAGTGGCAGATGCTTTGAGCAATTGAGGTATCATTTTCCACAAAGACCTTATAAAGCACCTAGCTGGAAGTTTCCAAGACCAAGAATCCCAAGTGATCATTTCTCACCCGGAAGGAGGATTCTTCACCCTCCACAAAGAACGCCCTATAGGATCCCTAGTTGAAACCCTAGATGAACCCAGTGATAAACTCCTATCGATAATTGGTTTGTCCAAGGAGGAAGTTCTGGGGGTGATGCTATCGAAACACCTGAAGGAATTTGGACTCTAGAATTTGATGGATCTCACTCAAGTTCCGGATCAGGTGTTGGGATTGTCTTAATAGCTCCTTCCCGTGAGACCTTCTACTACTCTTATAGACTAGAATACCACTACACAAACAACATCGTTGAATATGAAGCATTGATCCTAGGTCTCAACTTGGCAATTGACAAAGGTGTCACGTACTTAAGGGTGAAAGGGGACTCGGACCTTATAGTATCACAAGTGCTACTAAACTTTGCTACCAAGAATGAGAAGTTGAAGAAGTATCGAGACCTTGCACAATCCATTTCAAAATCCTTTAAGATAGTTTCAATCGAAGCCATTCCTCGAGAGGAAAACCATGTGGCAGATGCCTTGGCCGTTTCAGCTTCCACCTTACATCCCTATGATGATCCACTTCGAGACCTGTGCAAAATGGAAGTCCTCTTTAGACCTTCTATCCCGGATAATTTGGAACATTGGCAAGTCTTTGAAGACGATGACCAGATCATTAGGTTTATGGAGAACAGCAAAGAATTCATCGACTCCCAAATAAATTTCCTCGTTGAATCCATGAACTTGGAGGTTATAAACCTCCAAAATAACACCTTGCCTAGAGGATGCATTCTTTTGGAAAACCTCTTTGATAGACATGACGTCTTCAAAAGAAAGAAGCCTAGCAAACAAGCAGATGAAGTCCTAGAATTCAATATCGGTACAGAAATAGGTCCGAGGATGGTCAAAATAGGGAAGGGAGCTACTGAAAAGGAAAGGGCTGAAATTTTAGACCTCATAAGGGAATTCAAAGATACTTTTACTTGGAATTACGATGAGTTGAAAGCCTATAGGGGTGATGTCATCCAGCATGCTATACCTTTGGTAGAAGGGGCTAAACCTTTCCGACAAAAACTAAGGCACATCAATCCAAAGTTGGCAAGCCAAATACAAAAGGAGCTACAAAAGATGGTTGATGCTGGTAGAATAGCTCCCATTAGATATTCCTCATGGATGTCGAATTTGGTAGTTGTCCGAAAGAAAACCGATGATATACGTCTGTGTGTTGATTTCCGCAACCTTAACCAATTGTCATTGAAAGACAACTACCCCCTCTCGAACATGGAACATTTGCTACAAAGAGTTACAGGGGCAAGCATGATGTCCATGTTGGATGGATTCTTTGGATAAAACCAAGTCTTGCTTAAAAGAGAGGACCAGCTTAAAACAACATTTACTACACCTTGGGGAACATTTATGTATTTACGAATGTCGTTTGGTCTTATGAACGCCGGTGCCACTTTCCAGAGAGCAATGGATTTTGCCTTTAAGGACCTTATATAGAAAATTATAGAAATTTACCGGGATGATCTCACAGTGGTCTCAAAGGATAGGAAGGACCACATTTCACACCTCAGGATCGTTTTTGAACGATGTAGAAAGTATGGTATCTCCTTAAACCTTAAGAAATCTATTTTCGGGATCGATGAAGGAAAACTTTTGGGTCACGTGGATTCAAAGGGGGGGATCTCCATAGACCCTGAAAGGGTCCAATCAATAAAAGATGTTTGCCCCCCAGTCAACAAAAAGTCCTTGCAGTCCTTTTTCGGAAAGATGAACTTCATTCTAAGATTTGTCCCAAACTTTGCCGAAAGGATAAAACCCATGAGTGCTTTACTAAAAAAGGACGTTGCCTTCAGATGGGATGATAAAGCCATCAAGTCTTTTGAAGATATAAAGGACACTATCTCCCAAGCCCCGGTCTTGATCAGCCCAGATTATTCACGAGATTTCATAATATTCTCATTTGCCTCTCAGGATACCATTGCAGGTGTTTTGATGCAAAAGGACGTTGATAATAATGAACACCCCATGGATTTTATGAGTAAAGTCCTTAGAGATTATGAGTAAAGTCCTTTTATGAGAAGCAAGCCTATGCCCTGGTAAAGTCCCTTAAGCATTTTAGAAACTACATTGATTACAACAAAATCAAAGCTTATGTCCCTTACCCAGCAGTAAAGGATGTCTTATCACAACAAGATTGTATGGGTACTAAGGGTAAATGGGTCTCCAAAATCCAAGAGTATGACTTAGAGATAAAACCAACCAAGATAGTAAAGAGACAAGGTATGGCCATACAGTTGGGAGAAAGTGAACAAATAAATGTAGTGGTCAGTGAATTAGAACATGATGAATGGTATTCTGATATCATCTATTACCTTAAAAATCTATCATGCCCCGATCACTTAGTAGACTACAAAAGAAGGGCCTTGAGACTTAAGGCTATGAAATACTGTTTAACCGAGAATGGCCTTGGTTGGAAAGATCCTGATGGGGTGCTCCTTAGATGTGTTAACCAACAAGAAGCAGGGAAATTATTGAAGGAATTACTCTCCGTATTTTGTGGTGGACATTTTGCAGCTCGTACTACTACCCACAACATCCTAAGGGATGGATATTATTGGCCAACATTGTTTTCCGATACTCACCGATATGTCTGATCTTGCCAGCCTTGCCAGTGTTTCTCTAGTAAACCAAAACTCCCAGCACAACCTTTAAAACCCATAGTAGTGGAGGCTCCTTTTCAACAATAGGGTTTGGATTTCATTAGGGAGTTTAAGGATAATTCAAGCAATGGCTACCGGTGGATCCTAACAGCCACAGATTATTTTACTAGATGGGTAGAGTCTATCCCCATAAAGAAAGCCACTGAGGAGGTAGTCATGAATTTTTTGGAGGAAGGGATCATAACTAGGTTCGGTGTCCCTTCCAAAATTACCACAGACAATGCCAAGGCATTCAGCTCCCATGCACTAGTAGAGTTTTGTTTCAAGTATGGCATTGTCCTATCCCACTCCTTCAACTAATATCCGCAAGGGAACGGATTAGCAGAATCTAGCAACAAGAACCTTATGAATATTATCAAAAAGGTCGTGGGGGAAAATAAGAAGTCTTGGGATAGAAAAATCAAATACGCCTTGTGGGCAGATCGAATAACAACAAAGGCCTCGACAGGAAAAACTCCTTTTGAGCTGGTATATGGACTAGAGGCTAAACTTCCTGTAAACCTCCAAATTCCCATCCTCCGTTTTGCTCAACAATATGCTACAGATGAGGAAGCAATCCAAGGGCGAATTAACCAATTGATAGACTTAGATGAATCTAGAAGAAACACCCTAAGTCAAATGGGGAGAAACCAGGAGAAGATAAAAAACACTTTTGATCACAAGGCAAAGGAAAGAAACTTCACTGAGGGAGATCTCGTACTGTTATGGCACAAGAGAAAGGAGAAACCTGGTATGCACAAAAAATTGGATGGTTTATGGACAGGTCCTTACAAGATCATGAGTCATGCATGTACGAACTCTTTCAACCTGGGCACCATAGAAGGAGAGGCTCTAAGGCTGCCAGTAAACGCTTTGCACATCAAGCGTTACTATCCACCAGCAGCATGACAGGTAAGTACAGGTAAGTAGGTAGGCATTTGCATTCATTGTATATACCATTGCATTGCATGCTAGAGTAGTTTGCTTTCACATTTGTACATATGATTGCTTTTATTTCAGTTTTATATATATATATATATATATATATATATATATGAGCTGGGGGTGATATCACCACCCCAAAAGATTACTGATAGTTGCTATTGAGGTCAAGCAAGTTACAGGTTATGCCAGAGATGCTGAGGTTCTCATGCGCTCTACGATGAACACATGTCCCTGAGTTGGAGCCAGATGTTATCCCCCACTTTTAGGGATAACTAA
>ML778786.1:218548-237947 GCA_009831015.1 Picea engelmannii
CTGACCACATCACCCACTTACATGGCTTGGATGAGGTCTCTTCCGGGAACTTTCCTTTTCCAGTGGACACTAGCCCAATAGGACGCCTTGTCCTTTCCTCCAGACTTGTATTGTAGGCTTGTGTAACGTCTTTGAGCTGTTAATTGATGTATTAGGGATTTTATGCACATGTTTAATCATATTGATGATGAGATTTGATTGACATCGCTATGATCCCTATGACTGATTAGCCCATGGAGGGTGTAGCTTTTGATGTGCAAGACCATGCCCGACGAACAGGTACCATTTGTACCGGTACACATGGGGAGATGATCAGTTCGGACCTCCATGGGGCTGAAGAGCCCACCAGGTGGATGCTGAGACCCCATCAGGGGGCAGAGACAGGACAGAGATGGATCAGGGGCTTTGCACCAGAGAAGAGGAGGACGTTCCACCAGAGGCACCTTGGCACAGCTTGACCTAAGGGGGTTGAGCCCCTTTCAGTGGAACGTTGGCCTTAGAAGGCCTAGGACGTCACCCATGAGGTCCATGACGTCATCCTTGCTTCATGGACGTTTCGGCAGATGGACAGGGCATTTGGCACATGTGGCAGCTTGGAGAAGCCCAAGGCAGGCTAACGTTTTTCTCCAGGATGCCCCATTTTCCCTAAAAGGGGCTAACGTCTCCCTTGGAGGGGCTTGTTGTCTCTTTTTAGCTTGATTAGGGTTTTAATTTAACATTTTAATGTAAAACAGTATGATTTTTAGTATTTTGGCCCTATCGGCCTTTTTATGACCTAAAAGTAAAATTAGGTCATTAATACAGTATATATTGAGGGTTTTTACTCATTTTATCATCATCTCTCCCTCACCACTTGGTGAGGTCTGAAATTTGCGCCCTATTCTAGGGTTTTGGCTGATTTAGTGAGGCGCACTTGTTGAAGGAAGATTTTTCTTGCCATTTTGGCATTTATCTTGGTGGAAGGTGTTACAACTAATGTTTGCTACTTGATTTCTTAGTTAAATGTAAGTAAATTTCTACAAAACTTCTTGAATGAATGGTTGTAGTTTTATTTCTCTTGCATTTATGGTTATAATTTGCTGAATAAACCCTAGGGGACAAGCACACATTGTAGGTCCTTGTCTCATGTCGCCGTCAAGATCTCTAGCCATTTTATTTGTTGAAATGAGATAGAGCCTTGCCATAGCAACACTCTTCTCTTTCATGTTGAAGAGGATTGAGCCTAGCCTTAGCTACACTCTTTTCCCCCTCTTTATATTCTAGCTGTTTTACTTTCTTAAGCTAAGAAGGAGAAGCCTCAAAGCCTAGGTCTTCTACACTTTGGGCCGATTTTTCTAGGGTTTGTTGTACAAGCCTTGCTCTAGCAACACTTTGTTTCTCAAACCCTCGTGTCTTAGTTTTATTTTATCTTTTCAAAGCTAGTCGTCCTTGCCATTGAGTTAAGGAAGGAGGAGAGAGTACCGAGGCCTAATTCTCCTACACCGAGGTGAGCCTCTCTCCCCTAGGGTTTGTGTCCTTGAGGCCTTGATTTAGCAACACCTCAAGGCTTAATCCTCTAGTCCTTAGCCTCATTATATTCTTTGATCCTTCGGCTCTTGGGTCCTTCACTTTTGACTCCATTAACCCCAAGGCATTGATCTAAAGACCTCTTGTTTGAAGTGAACTTGATTACAACAACTTTCAAAACCTTGAATTCAAACCCTAACTACTAACCCCAGCTTAGGAACTAACCTAACTAACCTACTGCTGCCGTCATCTCTAGCTATATTATCATTTGTGCAACTAACGTTTTCCTTGTAAGTAATTGAATGACGATTTAAAGGCATTAATTAAATAAAGTATTGATTTGTCATGATGAATGCCACATCGTTTTAGCATTTGTTGAAGAAGTGATTTAATTACCATTGCTATTTTATAAATATTGACTTTGTCAACATTCATTATCAAATTGCTTATAAGAATATCAGATAGTCGTTGATTTACATGAAGTACTAACCAATTGAGCATCTTGCATATATGAGTTTCATTGTTGCTTTGTCTCAGGCAGGTGAATCTCTTTTTTTAGTTATACTTTATTATTGGTTGTTTAGTCGGACTATCTGCTCGGTGGTGACTTCTGAGGGGGGAATAACTACCTTATCCTGTAATCCCTTCCCTTCTCAAAACCCCAGGTCACCGAGGACGTCTCCCCTGGACCTTACCTCCCTAAAGAGAAAGAACCATCCCATCGTGGTGACACTGAGTGGGATTGGTTCCTGTTACGCCAGTTTGACCTTCAAACCTCAAGCCTTTTATCCTTGCTACAAACTCTGCGATAATAGGACCCATAAAAATAATAAAACAAGACCTAGTCAGAGGATAGGGGGTATCATCACGAGCCAGCCTATTAGGTCCATGGGTACCTAACGGTATGACACTACTAACAGTTGGTTACCACGCCAGGGTAGTGGATCTTCGTTGCATGGCCAAGAGAAAGGGGGTCTCATCACGAGCCAGCCTTCTCATTTCCGTGAAAGTGCTTGCGGGTAACATTGCCACCACTGGTCACCACGCCAGGGCAGTGTCCCCTAATTAGCTTCTTGAAGAAAAAACAATAAAGAATAAAGAATTAAAGGCATGAATGGGCTTGGAAACATTTGCATCCAGGGCAGGTCCAGCTCACCTTCTACAAATGCACCCACAGGTAAGCCCCGCATTTCCCTGCTTTCACTGCGCCTCTTGTCAGGACATCCCTTATCCACCTCACCCATTTACATGACTTGGATTTAATCTCTTCTGGAAACATCCCTTTTCTAGTGGCCACTAGCCCAATAGGACGCCCTGTCACTTCCTCCAAACTTGCATTGCAGATCTGTATAATGTCTTTGAGCACTTGACTAGGTAAAAGGGGTTTTATGCACATGTTTAATAAATATTGATGATTAGATGTGATTGGCATTGCTATGATCCCTGTGACTTATGAGCCCATGGAGGGCGTATCTGTTGATGTGCAGGATCATACCCGACGGACAAGTACCACATTGGACAGGTACACATGGGGAGATGATTAGTTCGGACCTCCATGCGGGTGAATAGCCCACCAGATGGATGTTGAGACCCCAGCAGGGGGCAGAGACAGGACAGAGGGGTTTGCACCAGAGAAGGGGAGGACATTCCACAAAGACACCCTGGCAGAGCCTTACCTAGGGGGGTTGTGGCCTCTTCATTGGAACGTTGGCCTTGGAAGGCTCAGGACGTCACCCAAGAGGCTCATGACGTCATCCAGCTTTATGGACATTTTGGGGAGACAGTCATGGCAGTTTGGCATGTGTGGCAGATTTGAAAAGCCCAAGGAGGGCTAATGTTTTGCTCCATGAGGCTACATTTTCCCTAGAAAGGGCTAACGTCACCCTAGAAGGGGCATGATGTCTTACTTTTGCTTGATTAGGGTTTTATTTATGACATTTAATGTAAAACAGTATTATTTGGTATTTTGGCCTTGTCGACCTTTTGATGACCTAATTTTTAATTAAGGTCATTGGTATGGTATATATTGAGGGTTTTCACTCTCGTATTTTCATCATCTTTCACTCACACATTAGTGAAGTCTGAAATTTGCGCCCTATTCTAGGGTTTTGGCTGAAATTTTGAGGCGCACTTGTTGAAGGAAGACATTTTGTGGCATTTTTGGCATTTCTCTTGGTGTAAGGTTTACAACTAGGGTTTTGCTACATGATTTCTTGGTTTATGTAAGTGAATTTCTCCAACACTTCTTAATTGAATGGTTATAGTATTGTTTACTTGCATTTGTTATTATAATTTGTTGAATTAAACCCTAGGTGACAAGCACATGCTAAGGTCCTTGTCTCATGTCCCTACTAAGATTAAGAGCCATTTGATTTGCTAAAGTAATAAAGAGCCTTGCCATAGCAACACTCTATCCATATTCTTCTAGCCTAGTCGTTTTTCATCTTGTTATTGAGCTAAGGAAGGAGAAAACACACTAAGGCCTAGGGTTTCTACATCTCAGTGAACCGTTTTCCCTAGGGTTTGATTGATGAAGCCTTGCCATAGCAACACTTCATCATTAAACTCTCTTGTCCTTAGCCATTGCATCTATTACTCAAGCTAGCCGATTTTTATCTTGCCATTGAGCTAAAGAAGGAGGAGAAAGCACTAAGGCCTAGGGTTTCTACACCTTAGTGACCCTTTCTCCCCTAGGGTTTCATTGTTGAGGCCTTTCTTTAGCAACACCTTAACATCTAACCCTCTTGTCTTTAGTTTTATCACTATCATCACAGTCCTTCAACATTTGTAGCCCTTTTTGACTCCATTTTCCCTAAAGCATTGATCTAAGACCTCCACTATTTGAGTACCTTGGTCACAACTTCAAACAACCAAATACTTTGAACAACTACTAATCCTTGTAACCCTAGCCTAGACTAACAATCACTAACCCTATTGTTGTTGTCATCTTTTCATGCTATAAACATCTCTATGCAACATTTATTTTATCTTTAAAGTAATTCAATGGTTGGCTAAAGGCGTTGTTTCTAAAGTATTGATATTGTTACATTGATTGTCATTAGCATTTATTGTGAAGTGATATTGTGTAATCATTTGCTATTGTTTAAACATTGATTTACTTCATCAATATTATTGCTCAATTCCTTATTATCAGAAAGTCATTGATCATATGAAGTACTAACCAGCAAGTGAGCTTGCACATGTACAGTTTCTTTGTTGCTTTGTCTCGGGCGGGTACACTTTTGGTTACTATTTCCGGTTATCTTTTATCTTTATTGGCTATTAAGTCGGACTTTCTAATCGGTGGTGACTTGTGAGGGGGGAATATTATACTTAGCCTTTAAAGCCTTTTCCTTCTCAAAACCCCAGGTCACCGGGGACGTCTCCCCTGGGCCTTACCTCCCTAAACAAAAAGAGCTATCCCATTGAGGTGACAGTGGTGGGATAGTCTCAGTTAAGCCAGTTTGCCTCTCTTTCATCCGTCTTTTACCTTAACTACAAACTGTGCGATAACAGGCCCTAGGGGTCATTTTCCTTCTTCTATATTGTCTAGTTCAAGGATCAAAATAGACTAAGAACAAAACCCTAAGGTGCAACTTCTGTTCGGCCTTACATCTTTGAATCCTAGCAAGAGACTAGGTCTCTTAATGCTTTCACCAAAACTTGGACAAATACAAGGTATGGAAGGAGAGATATCATTATGTCTCCTTCCTAGGGTTTCACTAAAATAGAGTAACGTGCAACAAGATAGAAATTATCACAATATACCATGGGCAAACATATCAACTTAAAGAAAATTACTTACTCATCCAAGTCGCTATGCCAAGAGAAACCCTAGTTGCAACAAGATATCATCCAAGAAATGAAAAGCATCGACAAGACAATCCTTCTCCAAAGGCGTGCACTATATCCAAGAAGACAAAGAGAGTAGAGCGAAACTTCTCTAGAGCTCTCACTCACAAGTGTGAGATGTGATGATCCAAGATGAAGTTGGAGCGCTAGCCTTATTTATAAGGTAACCCTAGCAGTCAATTGTCCACATAATTGAGTAGAATGTCAACAACATATGCTAGAAGTGGGGACGACACCTCAAAATAGCCTCTACAATGCTAAAACATGAAAATAATACAAGATATGGTCACACGTGTGGTGACATCAAGCCCTCAAGGGCATGGAGAAGGCCTCCAAAGGCCATGTATCAGCATCAAGGAGTGCAAGCAAGGTGAAAACCATCATCAAATGCCCTGTCACATCATGTGGTGTCCAAGTGGCAATAAATCCCAACATCTCCATCAAACCCTAGCATGATGTCATCATCAAAAGGGCCCAGCATCCAACGTCTGAAGGATGGCATCCAAGGTGGAGAGTTTACGTCATCTTTGCATGTCATCCAACCATCTACTAATGCAACGTCCTCCATCGAATGTGTGCTAATCTTCGGGGTGCAGTGCCCAGGATGTGGGCTTTTTTCCCATCTTTGTGTCATCGTGACCATATCTAGCAACTACAAGCCCATATGTTCGTCATCCAAGGTCAAGAAGGTGTGAAATCCTGTAATCAAGTGTGTCAAGCCATCACACATCACACAAGTCGTATCCGGCAATAAAGGCACAACGTCCTGGGTGAAAGCATGGGGCGTCCTTCAAAGTACCATGTCAGGTGCATCCAAATCAAATCAAAGTATGAAATCAAGTAAAGCCAATGTTCACAAGGCATAAAATCCTTTAGATCATATAAACTAGGTCGTCCTGGGTGAAATCATGGGACGTCTTTCAAAGTACCATGTCAGCTGCATCCAAATCAAATCAAAGCATGAAATCAAGTAAAGCCAACGTTCACAAGGCATAAAATCCCTTAGATCATATAAACTAAGTTGCTACTTAAAATATAAGCCACATAAACAGTTCACATCAAGTATTCCCTTCAAATTTCACATTCGCTCAAGACTTTATGTAAATTGGCAAGTTTGAATATGGGAGGACCATCATCAGACCCTATTAGGTGTGCCAACCAAAAAACTTAAAGAAAAGACCCAAGACCCAAGTAAAGGGATATGTCTCGAGGGAAGCAGGAAAGAAAATAACCCTTCAAGAGTAAGTGTGATACTGGCACGTGTTGGGCTTACTTCATGGCTTATGGTGTCATTAAGTCGACTTCTATGAGCGCTTTTGTGGAGGGTGCGCTTGCTCTTGCGCTACCACTTTTTAAGAACTACGTTTTTAAAACCATTTAATCTACCTTTTTATTGTCGTTTTATCATATTTGCAAGTCCCCTTTATAAGGTTTCAAGCTATAGCATCACTGCTTTGGGACTGCGGGGAACGCGGAAAGGATAGAGCTCAAGTATGGATTGGCTTTTAAGAGTCCTTTGCTATTATCTCTTTCTTTCTTTAGCATTATTCTTTCTTTATTATTCTTTTACTAGCAGCTACAATCAACCTCTAGTCCTTTAGCCCCTCTTCTCATGAGAGAATGAACCATGACCCATTACCGAAGTTTAGTACACTGCGACAGGCTCCAGGATGGTACGTGTTAAGTATGGTAGGGAGACGAAACATTACCCTTGTGAGGGACCCCCAGTAGTACCCCTTTTCCTTGGGGGTGACAACACGGGACTAGGGTACAAATGTTGGCCACCAAGGTGAAACAAGGAAACAAACATAACTTCTTGAGCTTATGATCCATTATCCAACTTCAACCAATGATCCTCATTCACGTGCCTAGTATATTAAGCACAACACCCTATATGAAAAAAGGACTAGCATACCATCTCCCAAACACTATGTTGACTGGATGTGATGAGCTTAGCTCATCCAAAGTAGAAGAGGCAATCTGAGGGAGGTTGTTGGGTTGCCATCGGTGGACATGTTGAGCATCATCATCAATGGGATCATTGTCTTCATTATGGTCCATGAGACATGATCTCCTCCAATTACCCCTAGGCATGGGGGGTTAACAAGAATGATACTTCCCACACTTTAAGGATGACTTAGACAAAAGAGGGGAGACATCCCGTGACTTTGATTAGAGGTTATTTTGATGGTTTTTTGGGTTGATTCAAGGATAGAATTTCTTTGGATTCACTCTTCAGCTAAGTCACATGACACGAGGACACAAGACACGGAGGACAAAAATACAAGTGTCCAACATGAGACACGTTGACCCGGGAAACAGGACATGGAGGACACTTCTTATATATATATATATATATATATATATATATATATATTATACATGAGACACGTTGACCCTGGAAACAAGACATGGAGGACACTTCTTATATATATATATATATATATATATATATATATTACAAATACAAAAATGAAATATAAACATAAAGACCCAAATTTTGTAGAAACTAGAACATGTACAAAATATTCATACAATTAGTTACTACATCAATGATGATCAAATGACAAACACAAGAAATTAGAACTATAAAGTTATAAACTGCAATTTTCTCATCAAGTCAACAAAATCAAAATGTATTACATAGATACTAACCAATAGTCATTGATACTATGGGTGGGAATGCCAATGGAAAATACAAAATAGGGTAGATACTAGAACCATAGATGGAAGAATCTCATAGCTCGTGACTGTCAGTAGTCCTCCTCCATGTCCGAATCATCAAAATCACCACCACTACCATTGCTCTCTCTTCCATCCTCCTCATCCTCCTCCTCCTCTATATCCAATCCAAGATCTGTATCTTCTAGTGTGGAGGATGACCCCTCAAGATGATCACCATCATTAAAAGTGATCGGCTAGCACTAGTTCATTAAGATCCAAGTTGGCTAATGCCAACTCAACATTGTTGTCCAAACCCATATCATCAAGAAACACACCCCACGTCTTTGTCTTTCCCTTTGCATGTACATACAATGTAGGTTGGAGTGCACATACATCATTGTCTCTGCCCTGGACTATTCAAGCCTACTCTTCTTCAAGTTGTATAAATTCCCATATGTGCTCCAATTCCTCTCGCAATAAGAGGATGAAGTAATCTGAGAGAGGAGCCTCATGGCTAAATGCTGTAGAATAGGGCATGCTTCCCCATGAGTTTCCCACCAAGCATAGGGCTTCTTAACCCCCTTGTCTCTAAGTACATCATAGCCTCCAAATCTCCTAGTACTAGTTGAAAATGACAAAAAAAAGTAAAAAAATCATTTTTAGAGGCCACACGGGGCTCTTTTTCCGCAGACATGTTGAGACACATGTTTGGCACTAGGACATGTGCCAAACGCGTGTCAGACATGTGCTTGACGCATGTCCTAGCATGTCACATGTCCAACACGTAGGATACGGACACGTCACCCCTGGGGGCCATACCCTGTTACTTAGCTCTTCAAGCACCAATGTATAGAAAGCTTTGTTATAGCATCTATATATAGTGTAATTCCATCTTATATTCTGAATAGACAAAGCTACAGTCTAGGGGAAAACTTGCTTTACATTGACGGTATTTTAATTCAAATAGGAATCACTATAAAAGGTCCAATTGTTGTGCTATTGTATGTTCTACCTTGTTAAATAAAATCTATACAACACAAAAGTTTAAAAATCTATCCATTATCATTCCCCTTAGAAAACCATTGATTAATATGTGGTTATCATGTGAAGGACACAACCTAAATAAATAATATATTTGACAAACTCTGGACGATGGAGTTCCTTGTCAGAAACTCTGTAGGGGGGTGAATTGTAGTCCTACTATTAAGTATCACAACTTAAATTAGCTGTCACTGATATCCATTCCTTCTGTTTGCAGTCAGATATCATGATCCCAAATAGTTGACAGGCATCCAGGTGTCAAACCTTTGTGCTGGATTTCTAAGATCACGAACATTCAGATGACAGGTACAAGAACCAAGGATGCCAAGTTCATAGTTTATAGCAACGTATCACATACAACTATCCAGTAAATGAAATCTATACCAATACATGGTATGTAACCTCAGTAAATGTCTTATTCTTTCATATTGTCTAAATGCCATCAAGTTGATATTTCAATGTATACTTTAAGTTCTGCCCCATCTAATATTAAGTTTGGGATGGATAGATGATGTCTGTTGCAAGAGATATATTAATGTAGGTTTGCATGTGTATTTATAATAAAATGAACTATTCCAGATATAGCCATGGGATTCAAAAAATGAACTATTTCCCTCTTCTTGGATGTTTGAGCCATTTCAGAGCATTGCTGCATTGATCTCGAAATTTTAGAATTTGAAATAACCTTTAGGCTATTTGGGGTGCTTTCATAGCTCTTCTTCCCATTCCAGTCCATTAAAAGGCTTATTTTATGTTACACGGCTTCAGAGACCCATTTCATAAACTTCTTTCAGATCATGTTCTTGTACTGTATAGTATCCTATCTTAATAACAGATTTCTAAAACTACAAGCATTCTCAATTTTCAGGTCTAACAGACCAAAGCGCATCCTCAATAATTCAGGTGTTTTTAAATGTAGCAATTTCCAATTTTGACGTCTAACAGACAAAAGTGCATCCTCAGCAATTCCTGTCCTTTATTACATAGCAGTCCACATATCCCATATGACTATTGCATGTGCATAAGATGTTTTCTCAACACTAAATCTAAAGTTCTGAGCCATGAAAATTTAGATATGCATTTACAAAATACAAGAGTGTCAAAGTATACAAGAGAGGATATGGCACATCAGCAAAGTGCTCTAAAATTAGCCACGTTAAAAATTTCATAAAAATACACAATAAACGTTGGTTTAGAAGAACCCTTGATTAAGTTTTGGCAATGTGCCATTCCAAATAGACATATTTATCTGTTCTCTTGCAACATAAAAGAATATATGAACAACCATTTGCATTTCTCCTCCCTTATGTACTGTCTTCTATACTTCCTAGCATTTTAAGATGCTAATTGGCAAGTGAACCTCTTAAGAACTTTATTGTTATGGAACATGATAAACAAATCTACATGTCTAGAAATAAAATCCTCCCCTATTTGAGGTGGTCTTTCAAAAAGTTGCATCAGGGTAGAAGGATGGGAGAGACAAAAGAACAAAGGCATAGAGAGAGAGTCACCTTTGTAAAGCCTTTGGAGCCCTGTAAAAGAGCTTCTTATATAAGCCAAGTGTAGCGTGACTGCAGAACATAAACGATACGGAAATTAGGTTGAAATTGAAATGCCAGGAATATCTCGATTCTCTACCAACTTCCCCTACAGAATTTATAACAAGACTTTAATATTGCTACAACTTGGCATTCTCACAAAGACACTCAGTGCTACTGAGAAATCAACTATAAATTGAAATTTCACTAATGTCTTCAAGTGACCAAAGAAGGTCAATGCAACTGAAGGAGAATCAGTATTTAAGTAGGTAAAATGATGAACTGCTTACTGCATCAGCTCAGAGACAGAAATATATCTAAACTAACTACAATCAGAAAGCCATGAGAGAAAATAAAAGAGAATAGCAAGAAGCCAACAAAACTATATCAGAAAGGCAAAAATACTTTGTCCACTTTTAAGGTATACACCATAGACCCAGAATCATTGGGCCAAGTATTTGAGAGATCTAGACACTCCACGTAACAAGCTAAAATCTAATCAAACAAATTGAGGTTAAGACTAGTAGATTGTTAGCTAACATATATGACATTTAAATATTCCCAAACTTGGTGAAGAACGTATCATCTCTTGGAAGAAAACAGGGATGTACTATACAGTGGATCATTGGTGATCACTGATAATTGTATTCTATGTCTATAAATGGGAGTATATGTGGTCTTATGTCTGGGAAGATCCATGCCTCTGACTATACCTTTTCCATCCTGACTGCTCTCTTGCTCCCCTACCATTGAAGGTGGAAATAAAACACTATCCATCCCTCAGACATGTAATCCTCTATCTCTAGGTCATCATAAGTCCAAGACGAGTCTAATGGAGAGTGGTGCTCCTGCACTACCTAATAACCATCCGAGCCACATAAGATTCTACCAGGAGGCATTTCCACTGAGTCAAGGGAGCTGAGGAAATACATAATCATCTTTCTACACCCAGGGTTGACAAAAAATGCACATACATGAGCTTCATTCTATGGAGAAGAGCTATCTGTTGGTATTTTATTCATGCATGAAGAAGAGAGAATAATTAAGGAGACAAACAAAAGAATAATCGTATTATTTATCAAATTGATAGATGTAAAAGCGCATATTCATCAAACTATGTTTGTAACCACCATTGTCTATTGACGTAACTATCCATCATTAACATTTTAAAGTACAATTTCAACTAATAAAATTAGGATTTCTACATTAAGCAACACTAGTCACAAAAAGCTATGCTTAACTTAAGGTATAAAACAACCATTAGTGCCTGAACAGACTCCCTTAATGTTTGTTTTCAATTACACCCGGCGTATCTCTAAACTTTACAAAATTTTCTCTACACAGTTTTTGTGAGAATATTTGCAGTATGGTCTTTTGTCCAATAAAAAACCAATTCAATTTCTTTGTTCTGCACCTGGCCTTTATATAATACTGAGGCACCTCCAAGTGCTTTGACTGTACATGAAAGACCTAATGCTTTGTCATCTTATTTGCACTTTGATTATCCTACCAAAATCAAGTTGGTTTTACCAACTAAACCATCATATCACTGAGGAATTTTGACAAGCCACACTGCTTCAGAAGTTTCACCAACCACTACTTTATATTCTGCCTCCGTCAATGAGAGTGCCACAGGCCACTATTTCTTGCTTGACCAAAAAATCACTCCTGGGTCCAAACCCAAGGTTGAATGCATATGCAGAAGTCCATTTCCTGTCATCAACTGAACCAACCCAACCTAATCTGTATAGCCAGCCAGTCTAAAACCTTTGTTCTTTTCAAATAGAATTCCATGACTCGAGGTGCAGCATTCCAATTAGCCATCTTTAGTGATTTTAAGAAACTAGACCACATACCAACTACATAGCTTATGTCTGGACTTGTAGTTGTAAGCTAAGTCACAAGGTTCAGTGAATTTTATTGATGAGGTTCAAAATTCACTGAATCTCGAAAAAATGTTTTGAAATTCGTTGGGGTTCGTCAAATTTCAAAGGCAAATTTCAAAGGCAAATCTCAAGGTGAAATTTCATGGCCATCGAACCCAAACCATGTGACATAGGTTGAAGTATATAGACCTAGTATTGCAAATATCACCGAGTATATCGAGATATGAGTGATATTTTGCAAGATTCACCTCACTGATACACTGTCACTCACAACTTCATCCACCTGAAACTAGCAGAGAAAATCAAGTGTCCCTCTTACCTAGCCCAGAACTCCAAAGTCATGATTGTTAACAGGGTAAACATAACTTGTGGAGGGAAATTCATAGTCAAGTTAGTCATGGGGGATTACGATTTAGCAACAAATATGTAAGCCATACCCATGGAAAGAGTTGATGTGGTCTTGGAAGCACAATGGCTCGAACCATTAGGTGCCTTTGTTCTGAATCTAAACAAACTCTTCATTAGGTTAAAATCTAAACACAAGCAGTATCAACTCAATGGATTTTTACCTCCACCATCGCAAATTATCATCTCATTCAATGGAAGCACCACTAAGAAAAGGAAGGAATGGTATTATCGCAAGGTGTTATGCTATTCAAGCAAATGAAGAACCCCACAATGTAGCACTTGAGTTACATGATGTTCTTAAGTGACACAACAAGGTATTTGAGGAACCAAAACAGCTTCCATCCAAGAAAGAAGCAGAACACCTTATAGACCTCATGTCCAACAATGATCCACCAAATATTAGACTTGTTATCCACCAAGTTGCACTAGGATGGACTTGCAGATGAGCCGCCAAAGATTGAACAACTACTTGTTCAAAATTCAGAGTTCAGAAGTCCAACTGGCCATTATGGCCCTTTTTCAACTTTTACCACATTTCCATACCCTGCGGGGAATTGTAATAAAATGACTTAAGCAAGTGATTTTTGTAACAGGCTTAGCCACCCAAGACTTAGACACTAGTACTTTACTCTAGAGTGTTTTTTTTACTTGCTAATTATATGTTGCTCTTTAAGTGATCTATAATTTTCGAGTCTTTTCACTCAATTACCTCCAAAGTTGGAGTAATTGTACTAGCAGATATGACTTGGGGAGTGTTTAAGTCTAAGAGTCCTATGTATATAACCATGCTAAGTAGTATCCTAGAGTCTCATGGAAATGTGTTAAGTCCCCCTTAGGATTTTTTATTTTTTCAGTTAATAGAAAATTTCTCGTAAAATGGGATATTTTAATTGTAATTTGAGTATGTATTAAAAAAGTCGCACTAGGAGGGCATTATGTGCCTTTGGGGTGCTCATTGTTGGACCTAGAGCACCCACTTTACTTAAGTATCCACTTTTGTGAGTAAAATTAGTGATTTTAATCACTAAAAATTTAATTTTGCTCACAAAAGTCAAAAAAGACGTAAAAAATCAGCAAATGCTATTTTTTAGCATTCTTGCCGGAAACATGTTTTGACATGTCTTGAATCAACTAAAGTGCAAGAGGGTATGTGGCACTCAAAAGGCGATTTGATTGGTTGGAAGCTTGAGTTAAGTGGCAGCCCATATTGGTTTTAAGCATGTGCTCAAAGGAGAGGTGCGCCCCTCTTGCTAGGTGGTGCATTCTAGAGTGGGCTGCCCATCTCTTGAGAGGTGGCACCCCTCCCTCTCCTTCCTTTCTTACATATGGCAAGTTATTGGAGTGTGGGGAGAGGTGGCAGCCATCTCCCTCACACTTGGCCCTCATTGCTTTACACTTGGTGCGCCCTACCTCTCCACTTGGTGCGCCCTCCTCTCTTGGGCTTTTCCCTCTTTTGTTATTTAACCAAGCACTCACTCATTTGGCAAGCTAGTTGCAGCTTGAGTGATTTTGCTTGTTGATGTTATTGTAATCCATCTTTCTCATTGGAATAAAAAGGCTTTGGAGGCTACTACATGGTGTAAAGCAATCTTGCGTAGATCATCTATGTTCAATTTTATTTGAGGTATATGCTTTCTTGTTGATTTCTTTCTCTTGTTGTTAAATCTTGGCCTTGGAAGGGGAGCTATCTCCCAATAGGATAGAAATAGAAAAGCTAGCTTGCTTAATATTTCTATTGATTCATGTATGTTAGATAGTTTGAATTGCATGCTTAGCTTAATATTCATGCTTTCATACTCCTATATTATATGACACCATTGCATTTAATCCTTTTGCAAGAAGTTTTAAGTTGTGCAGGATATCTCACTTGAAGGATTGGTTGAGCTAGCTTGCATCTTCCTCTTCTTCAAGAATGTGGTGAACAACATAGTCCCTCGGTTTTCCACCAAAGTAAGGAACCCCATTTTCCAAGGCTTTTCAAGGAATCAAGCATTTTCACTCTCTTTCTCTCTCTAAATTCTACAATTTCCTTTGGTTACTTGTTTCTACATTCTACATCTACCATATTTCAATCTAAAATACATAAGTAGATCAGATTTGTGGAAGTATTGGTTTAGATCTTAGCTTAGTTTCAATTTATCTATCTTTTCAAGCAAGATCTAGCAATAGGAAAGTCTCTTTTGCAAGTTATAACTTAGTTAAATCTAAAGGCTATAAAAGAGATCTTTGGTTTTATGCTTAAGCTTTCATATCTAACAAGTTTAGTGCTTTGAATTTGCTGCTCTTTAAAAGCAGTCAAAGACCCTAAGGAAATAAGTTTTCCAGCTTATTTTCCATAGTTCCTTTTGCTCGTTTATCATAGATTTTATCTTAGAATTTTTTGGGTTTGTCTACTAATAACCAAAGACACTTTTAAAGTGTTTTTGGCCATCTTTTGCATTGTTTTGTTTGTTGCTTTGTGCAGGTTTGCGAATAAACAAGGGGAGATTCTGCCAACATTTGGTGGATTAAGAGCATTTGGGACTTCCAGAAGCACCTTATACCTTCCTAAACCATTTTGTAACTTGTAAACCTCTTCAATCCATCATTATAAGGATCCAAAGTCTCATTTAAAAGAGACCATTGTAACTGAGGCAATAAAGAGTGGGCTACACAGTGCCCCATTTGCGTTTCCCCCTAGGGGGGTGGTGTCTTGTGGCATGATTGTGTATTTTGCTTTAGTATCTCATTTCATTTGCTTTTCATCTTTTAATAAGCATAAAACACAACAACAACAATCACATAGATTAGATTTCATTTTGGAAAGTAATCTTTAATTGTTAGATTAGATTTCTCTTTCAGCATTTTTTACTTTTTGGGCAAATAAACCTGTCCCCTCAGCTCCTCTGCAAAGAGGTTCGTCAGGGAGGACTTTAGTAATTAGAAAACCTTTATTTTCTGTCATTTCAATTTGGAGCAAATAAGCCCGTCCCCTCTGCTCCTCTGCAAAGAGGTTGGACAGTGTGGACAGTAGCTTAATTAGAAAACATTTACTTTTCTGTAATTTTATTTTCAGTTTTTTTTATTTTGTTTAAAATAAACATTTCCCCTCAACTCCCGGTGTATGTTCCTGAGCCTTCCAATTGCAAGCTAGCCTCGATCTTTTGGAAGTAAGTTTCAAGCAGAACTGGGCTAGTTAGTGTGGAGTAGTTTAATAGGACAATCTTGATAGTTGTTATTGTTTGGTTTAGAAAACCGCCTAGAGGGAGTGTGTGAAGTTTCACGGAATACCTCAGGCTTGTTCCCCTCCGTGTTGGACCTCCAACACCTCTAGTGGGCTTGTCGGTGAAAACATTGGGTTTCGACAAGTTCTCAGCAAATTTCTATACTAAAGGGATAGTCTCTTGAGAGGCCAAACCTAGTGTAAATTTGCTTTCTCACAATCAAGTTTTCACTAAAATAAAACCCACATTAATTAATCTACACAGGGTACTTTACACTTTCAACAGCATAACACACGATCTCAACATTTGGCACTGGTCTCATTTCTATATCTTAAGAAGCCATTTGCTTCAAGTAAAAGTAATCTCCAAAGGGTACTTTACACTTTCAGCAGCATAACACACGATCTCAACATTTGGCACTGGTCTCATTTCTATATCTTAAGAAGCCATTTGCTTCAAGTATTCATTTTTGCAAATCTTTAATTCTATCTTGAAGTATCTAATTTGTTTATGGTTATTTCACTTGCAAGCATCTCTATCCTTTGAACATATTTTATGCAAGTACTTCTTTTGAATATCTATCTCCATAAGCTATTATTTTGTGAATGAATAATATATGCTGCTAGTTTAGAGTTACTTTTGTTGTAGTTTCTTTTGTTGCAATAAACTCCTAGATTTATTTCTTGTACTTAGAATAGTTCAAGCCTTAGTATTTTCTTTAGGGACTACCCCCCTTGGCTTCGCTACGAGTTGGCCTAGACGGAGGAGTCAAGGATCAAGTGACAGCACCTTGACTTGAGACTTGCCCCCAAGGACACACCAAGTGGACTGAAGACTTCTTCCACGTCACCCAGGTGTGTATAAAGGCTGCAACAAGACCCTAAAAGTTTGCTTACCAGCAAGAGACATAAATTGAAAGGTTGATTTTGGACTTGTCGAATGCAGGTATAACACAAGAAATTCAGAGCCCTTACTCAACACTAGTGATCTTGGTTAAAAGAAATGATGAATCTTACAAACTGTGTTGTTTTCCAAAAATTTAACTATAGCACAATAAAGAACAAGTTTCTCAATCCCTTTATTAACGAGTTGTTGGATGAGATTCATGGGGCATATTATTTCTCTTACATTGACCTAAGGTCCGAGTATAATCAAATCATAATAAGGCCAAAAGATATTCCTAAAACATATTTCAGCACACACGAGGGACACAACAATTTTTTGGTTATGCCTTTGGGTTGACTAATGCAAGAGCAACCTTCAAAGCACATGTGAATAAGATACTTCGACCCTATCTTTGAATATGTGTCCTAGTTTTCTTGATGGCATCCTCATTCACAATATAAATACGAAAGATCAATCATCACATTCAACATGTGGACAAGGTACCACAAATCCTTGAGAATAATCAATTATATGCAAAAAATCCAAAATGCCACTTTGGGAAGTCAAACGTCGAATATCTGGGGCACATCGTTTCAAAGGAAGGGATCAAAGTCAATGTTGCAAAACTCATCATCGGCAAAACATCAACGCGGGTCATCAACTCGAGAACTTGTGAATCATAAAAAGGGGCATAACTCAGCAAGAATAAACTCAAACATAAAAAACTTGGAAAAAATCAGAAAATCAAAGACTTTTCAACACACTCAAAGTAGAACCAAAGAAGATTCAAGAAGTTAGGGATTGGTCAACACCTACGAATATTAAAGGACTTAGAGGATACTTAGAGCTAAGAAGTTATTATAGGAAGTTTGTTTAAGGGTATGCAAGTATAGCAACACCTTTGAGAACTTATTTAAAGAGTCATTTCAGTAAGATGAAGAAGCCACCAAGGCCTACAAACAGGTAAAGCTTGTAATAACATCTACCCTCATCTTAGCAACCCCAAATTTCACAAAAGCAATTATAAAACAAAAGGATGCATCTGCAAGGCATTGGAATAGTTCTCATGCAAGAAGGAACACCTTTCGCCTTTGAGAGTCGTAAACTAAGGCAAAGAAAGCTGCATCAACATATGAGAAGAAAATGATGGTCATTTTACATTCGGTGTAAAAATGGTAAAAATACTTATAAGGGAAACCATTTCAAGATTAAGATATATCACCTAAGCCTTAATTATTTTTTGCAACAAAGAACTACATCTAAAGAGCAACAAAAATGGGTCGCAAAGATTTAACACTTAGATTTTGGGATTATCTACAAAAAAGGCAAGGGAAACATAGCCACAAACATCTTGTCATAAAAGGAAGAAGCATCCTTCCATGCAATCTCCATAGTGGCATTGGTTTAGATGCATGAAATTATTTTTGAATGGCAGTGGGACCTGGGAACTAATATAAGAACTACAGAGCACACACAGGGAACCTGGGACATTTCACATGGAGAGCCAAGACAGTATTAAGATTGGATTTACCTAGCACCTAGTTCCCAACATAAGAAAAAAAATCTCCAAGAAGCACACTCACTTCCACCAAGAGGAGATTGAGGGTTCCATAAGACCTATTAGAGAGTGAAGCAATCTTTCTATTGGGAAGGCTTAAAGGTGCACACTTGTAGGTGTTTGTAGTCAGATGTAAAGTATGCCAAAGGAACAACAAAGAAATAATCAAGACTCAAGACACTAGAACAATCAATCAAGGATTGGTTTGCTTGCGAGTTATTGGATGGTCACATTCAGGATGACATGTACAGAGTGGTGGATGACATCATCTACTTCAGACGTAGCATATACTTGGTCTTTGAGTCCACTCATAGGCAGGAGATCATGAGGGCTATACATGATACACCCTTGGCAGTGCATCCTGGGTACTTTAGGACTTAACAGTAGATCAGAGAGAGGTTCTCATGGAAGGGCCTCGAGGATGATGTGTTGAGACATGTGAGAGAGTGCATGACATGTCATCATAACAAGTCAGAGGTGTATTGCAGGGAAAGTATTTATTTCATTGATGGTCAGTGGACCAAGTTGGCACATTTCTTCGCGAGACCATCAGAGTATGACGCACTGCAGGCGGCAAAGTTGTTTTTCAAGGAGGTGTTTAGAATCCATGGGTTGCCTGAGTACATTGACAGTGATCGGGACAACACATCTTTCAGTACATTTTGGCAGGAGTTGTGCGGATTAGCAAGTATAGAGTTGACTCCTAGTACTATGTTTCCATCAGTTGGGTGAATACAAAAACAGGAATTCAAGACTTGGCATATTTGGATTCCAATGGTTATCAGTATAGCAGAGTGGGAGTCGATTGGTTTGAGGGATGATGGACTTCTAGTTTGGATGTGGGTTCCAAGAACTCAT
>ML778786.1:302475-331082 GCA_009831015.1 Picea engelmannii
ATCTCACTCTCTACGCCTTTACCTTATTTCATTTTATTTTCATTTTACTTTTTGCATCTTGCCTTTATAGGAGACCTTTCAATACTCCTACTTTGCAATGACATCATTGTACTCAGCAGTCCCTTTGACCTACTTTTGTGGTCATTAATCAGACATTAATAAAATTATCTTATCTTATCTTACCTTGAAACCATTATTGAGAAGCAAGAGCAAGCAAAAGCAAGGTATGGTTTTAATCCACAATCGATCAGCCTATGGTTGATTACAATTCATCAACATGGATGCTTTGATTATGTTATTTGTTCTTCTATATCTTACTCTGATTGTATAATTAATTAGGTAGTGACTACATTGAAATTATTTATTGCTAAGGAATGGTAAATAAAAATTCATAAACAACTAAATGACAATCACACAATGGAGATTAGAGATTTTCCTTGGAAACCCAAAATGAGAAAACCAACAAGAAGAAAAGGCATTCATTCCTTCGTTCTTAATATGCCAATTTGGTTACAATTATTGAGGCTATCAAGAACTTCCCAGCTGAATCTTTCCGTATATAACCAAATCTCAAATATAAGCTGAACCTCGATTTTATGAATAATGACCTTATTCACCTTATGAGGTTTCCACACCGTCCAGTACTTGGCAATCAGCACAACCCAATGTTCCCGGGCAGCAGAAAAACAAGGAAATGCTGGAAACCAAATTTTAAGCATTGTTTCTAATCGTTGTGCTGGACAAAACATATATCATCGTCGAAAACATTAGCGATGACAAACCCTCCCCTTCCCTTTTCTTTATTGCCATTTGGAACAAGGAAAATCTGATGCGCTATTTATCACCAATTAGCTCGATTTAACCAAACTTTTACTAAATCCGCCCAATTTTAAAAATAAAAATAAAAACGAAGTTAAAACGTGCTACATTAACAAAATATTGCACAAATTACTCATAGAATAATTTTTTTACATAAAATTTGCGTTCCTTCATGATATTCGGAGACCAAAAGCCCCGTGAATTCCATGTTTTGGACTAGATCTAAAGCATTTGATGTAACTGAAGAATAGAGGTATGGGCACTCTACCATTTTAAAGTCGTCCATGACTTCCGCAATCTTCTCGATTTCGTGAATTTCGCTTTTCCCATCATACGGAGGTAAGGCATTAATAGCGGCATTTGAAGGTAATGGAAGTCTGAAACGTCTGCCCAAAATGTAACCTAGTCCAAGACATCCAGCACCTACTGCCAGCATTTTCAGCCACGTAAGATCCATTGATTCTGGTCCTTGAATCTCTGACATTGAGAAAAATGAACGCTCCTCTTTTTCCCAATTTCTGCTGAAATTCTGGTCCTTGAAGCCAAATGCTGAACAATTACAATCTTTGCGGCCAAGTGCTCAGCAAATCCTGTAATACCGATGCAGACAAATTCTTACCCTCGAGTATGCAAAGGATCTCAGCTGGAGAGCCCTGGTAATTTAGAGAAGCCCTAGGTGTCCTAGAACTGGTCTTCAACTTTTGAATCCTCGGTGAGATCTTGACATCGTTGTTTTCCCGTGTTGAGTACAAACATCTCAATTCGTTTGATTTGAACGGCTTCTGATCATGGACTATTCTAGGGAAGCATTTGAACAAATCAATGGGAGGGAATCGAAACGCCGTAAACCCTGTGTTTAAAGCGAGAATGCGCTGGCTGTCATAATTCCATTGTGTCGTCTAAGAGTGTGACATTTAAAAAGTGTCACTTAAATTTTATATGTCGAATTTAGAGTAATTCTTTGTTTTCAGGGTAAGGTCGTTCCACTTACCATCTCATAAAAGACATTGAAAGATATATAAAAAGTAATTACATCAAGATTTAGTTGAAAAAAAAGTGTATAAAAATATGATGGGAGAAGAGAAAGAAATATGCAAAACCGACTTTGGTTGGTGAAATGAACATAATAAAATATATAGAGGAAGAATGCTATATAGAAGAAGAAAAAATTATTTTAACGTCCACTAGGTTAACAATAGTCTATGGGACACACTATCTCCCACACTAATTTCTGCATTTCAGTGTTTTTCCTGTTCAACTTGATGATGAGCTCCCCCAATTTCTCCATTGTCCCCTCGTTGAATAGATTATACCAAGAGCTAGTTGTCAAGATGCTTACATAGTTGTCCCTATTGTCTTTGAAGGCTTCACATTCTAAAATGAAATGTTTTTATGTTTCCACTTTTCCAAAGGTGCAAAATATACACACCCTTTCTTCCCGAGCTTCCTTTAGTCTTTTCCAATGCTCAGTTTCACAACGGAGTTGATGGGAATTGGTTCTTAATTGAGCAATAAGCATTGTGGCTCTCCAAGATGTATGCTTTGTGTTGATGATTGTAAGTGGGGTTAAACTCTTCAATATAGTACTCTTTCTTTCTCCCTAACCCTTTATCCCAAGCTCGCTTGTGGAACCTATCCATAACAAAAGCCTTTATCTCTTTACTATTCGTAGGGCCCATGTTCAAGTGAATATCCCATTTACTAAGCCATTTAATATTTTGTCGCATCCATGTCTTCTTTCTTTTGCACAAAATGTCATTGAAGACGACCTTAGGCCAACGATCGTCTTCCATTTGTTCAATTTTTTTTAGATATCTTATGAGACACACCATAGCAATTGTTTCAATAAGAGCAGCCCCCATTTCACTCAGCATGATATCATAAGGGACTGAACTTTTAATTTTAAATTTGTTTGTAATCAAGCGTTTTTTAATCTTCTCAATTTGCTTCCATTGTAAATCAGATGTACTGTTGGCCCACACTTCACAACCATAGAGAACCACTGGGATCACTAAAATCCCAAAGAGAGTTTGTGTAATCTTCCAATCCCATAGCTCTACCTCTCTGCACCTATTTTGGAAAGCATAGAACGCTTTCCAACCTTCCAAAGTTCTTTTTTTCTACAACCTTCCCAACTTATATTTTTTTTTAAGTCAATTTTGAGGTATTTGTAATCTGCCACTTCTTCAAGAGTGTTGCCTTCAAAGTAGAACTTATGTTGATTATGTTTTCTTTTACTAGAGAAAACTACCACTTTCGTCTTGCTAGTGTTGACTTGCATCCCCACTGTTCTACAAAAGTGCTCAAGGGAAATTAAGTGCTCTTGCAACCCAAGAGCAGATTTAGCAATCAAAATAAGGTAATCTACATACAAAAGAAGCCTTATCACAAACTCGCCCAAAAGAGCACCATCATCGTCCTGTAAGTTTAACCACTCTTCAAGTTTGTCTATATATAAACCAAAAAGGGTAGGGGACAATGGGCACCCTTGCTTGACCCCAATATCACTCCAAAAACTTTTGGAGATACCAACCGACGTTTTGATTTTGACTTTAACCTTCTCATGTGGCCTATGGACAGATACTCTAAGATGCATAGGAACCCCAAGTCCCTCCATTCTATGCCAAAGCTTATCTCTAGGGACCGTGTCAAAAGCTTTTTTGAAATCGACAAAGCAACAAAAGGCTTCATTTTTTTTCTCCCACACTTTTTAATGATGTGCCTTTGAGTTATATCGTGATCAATCGTTGAGTGATTAGGTCTGAAACCTGCTTGACCTTTAGCACGCTTATCTCGTTCTTCCGCCCACTTGCTAATTTTATTTTCTAGCACACTTATGAATAACTTTGCGAACAAGGGGTTTATAATTATGGTCCTATAGTTGGAGGGATTGTTGACATCACCACTGTTGAAAAGCGGTATTGCTAAGCTCGTTATCCAATCTGTAGGGAATCCATGTTGAATGACATTGTTAAAAAAATTCAGAATGTGAAGTGCAAGAGTTTTTGAAGCCCACTTTAGATATTCTGCTTGGAGTTCAACTAAATCTTTTGCTTTTCCAACACCCAATTTTTTGATACCCACCTCAATCTCTTGCACGGTGAAGAGCTTAGTAGTAATATGATGGGAGAAGAGAAAGAAATATGCAAAACCAAGTTTGGTTAGTGAAATGAATATAATAAAATATATATATGAAGAATGTTTTATATGTTAATATTTGTAGTGAATAAAAAATGCTGCCAATACGGAGGTCACAAGTTTCAATCTAATTAAGTTCCTCGTGGTTATCAGTGGTAAGAATGGTTGGCATCGTTCTTCGTATGGATATTTCAAGGAAGAAGGGGGAATTTTGCAAAGTTTTCCTTCAAAAAAAATTATGTGTGCTAACTAAACTAAGTATGTAGGCAAGATCCAACATCTAGTGCTCCTTTGAAATTCGACAAGATCCATGTGCCTCTTCTGATTTGCTTGAATAATGGGGTAGTAAGACAAGAGGTCCCACGTGATAATGGGTTTGAGGATATGCAACAACTTCTTTTGAAATCGAGTAAGCACTCTAATAAAAAAGGCATCTTCCTATTGAATCCAAGATCACAAATTGTTGAGATCTTTGATCATCTGATTCCAATGGGAAATTTGAATTTTCATAAGAACACTCAAAAATGGATTTTAATTGAAAATATTGTAACTTTAAAACTTCACACTTGATGCCTATGTCTTGCATATAGATTTTTGTTGGTTGATTCCTTAATGCAAGAACTGAAAAAGGGAACACTAACAACAATCACTGTCACATAGATACACAACTCATCATAGTGCTTTTCTTTTGGAAAAAACCCTCTCAAGGAATAAAAACTCTAAATCTATTGAATAAACAAATGGGCTTACAACTTTATTCTTCACTTATGTTTTGGCTTGGGGGTCTCACGGATTTCCTTATACAGTCAAGGAAGAGTTCATGACAGGATTTCTAGTCATCCAATGCCTTTAATGGGCTAGTTATCTCTCAACCAACAATCTTCTCCTTGAATGGCTCTAACTTCATTTCCCATTCTTCTGCCACACGTTGATGTTAGTCAACTTGTCCTCTCAATAAGATTGCATGTTGCGCTTTACAAATAGTCTCTCCAAAGGGTCTCCCTAAATCATATCGTTGGTTCACCAGACTTTCTCTTGAGTGTCAACCACTCGGTAGGAACCGAACTCCCTGAAATTACTAAACCATCTACAATGATTGTCCTCGTTCTCTTGTTGTCTTCTTGCAAGATTTAACTACAAGGAAAGAAGCATATTTTCAATGTACAACTTGAGAAATATTGATGCCTGCCATCCATTACCTATGACTTTGTAATTGGTGGTCTGCCCTCATTCGTTAATTGGCATGCCAACCTCGTGAGAATTGTGACACTTAAGGACCAAGATTCATTTCCACGTTTTCCTTAGTGATTAAGCTCTTTAAGATCTTTCTTGTGGTTGTCTCATTTACTACCAAATGTTTCCTAAAAGTTGGTTGACATGGTGCCTCCGTGGCCTTAGTGTGTTATACACATGACACTCTTAAATGGGTGGTGCTTTCTATTGTGGATGAATCGTTGTGGCCTTTTCTTGCCTGCAAAGGCCTAACTAAGGTCCTACTTGACTAAGTTTTTAAGCCACCAAGGTTTCTAGATCCAACAAGTTTTTCTAGCTTATCGAGGTTTCTCTCCCAAAATTTTGAGTCTTCCCTTGCTAATGGAAAACCCCACATGTAAAAACCTAACTCACTTGTTTTTCCTCTTCTTTCTTTCCTTCGTCGATTTTTCTAAAACTTGCCTTTCACATAGAAAACTTGACCTGGAAATCCAGTCTCCTTTTATGCTCGATAAGTGGAATATCTCCTTTCCTCCCATAGGATTGATTCCTTACTCGTCGATTTGGGACTTGGTCAATTTTTCAATTCTAAGGATTTGCTCATTGTTTTGCTCTTTTCCTTGCTCCACAATCAATGCCTTAGCCAATCCTCTGTTTTCCCCTTACTTAGTGGATCCATTAGTTCCTTTGTTTGGCAAGATTGGAACCTCCTTTGCTCAATGTTTTATCAGTCAGATGTTATCTCCTTTACCGAGCGTAGCCTACTTCCTTTATTAAGCAAAGTTTACCGAGAGCACACATGATCTTCTTCCCTTACTTAACGACCAATGCCTTAATCAGTTTCGTTGTGCTCTCATTTGCTTGGTAACTCTTGTTCTCAATAGAGTTGTTAGCATTTTACTCAATGATCTACTTTGCTCAACAAATAACCTCTTTACTTGGTATTTAGTCCTTTGCTTGGAAGATTGGGTTCTTTTTCTTGACAATCAATGCACTTGCTCAGTGGACAACCCATTTTCTTGACAAAACTCCCTTTGCTTGGAAAGCTAGACTTAGCCAAATTATTTTCATTTTCTTCCTAGAGACATGTCTTAGCCTTGTTACATAGTCTCTTGCCTCATTATAAAAGCCTTCAACTAACTCTACTTATGATGGATTACCATACTACAATCCATATGCAAATTAGACCCCACCTTTAGGGGGGGTTTTGGTCCCTCGAAAACTTAGTCCAATATTTAAAACATTTCTTTTTCCACAATTGCTCTTATGAATAAATTGGAAAGAATCAAGCTCATCTTTGTGGGTTTAGTTAAGTTCTTGTTGGATGTTGTTGGTGCCCTGCCAAAGTTTACCTCTAATGAGTTTACCTTCGTCTTGAAGTTTGCCTCTACATGGGTTTAATCTCTCGCGAGGTTTCCTTTGTCGATTTTTCCTTCACTAAAGTTTGTCTTTGCCCAAGTTTGTCTTTGTTGAAATCTACCTTTGCATGGGTTTTCCATTGCCTAAGTTTGTCTTTGTTGAAATCTACCTTTGCCTGGGTTTTGCCAAAGTTTGTCTTTGTTGAGATCTACCTTTTCTTGGGTTTTCCATTGCCCAAGTTTTTCTTTGTTGAAATCTACCTCTGTCTAAGTTTGCCTTCTCTTGAATTTTCCTCTACCTAAGGTTTCCTTCACTCAAAGTATGCCTCTTTCTCTAAGTTTTCCCTCTCACAAGGTTTTCGTCCATTGAGTTTTCCTTCAATAAAGTTTGCCTCTATCTAAACTTTCCTTCACTAAACTCTACCTCTATTTGAGTTTTCCTTTGCTTGAGTATATATTGTTACCCCCTCTCACCTAGGGGTAACTAGAGGAGATCATGACTCGGGGCCTGCGGTGTAGATAATGATCCTTATGATCATTATGATCAACATGTCCACAAATTTCAACCCAGTAGCTCCTCGGATGTCTCTTCCTCGCCAGTACAGCTCATCACACTCAATTAACAAGGCTCATTAGGAGATGGTGGCCCAAAACATTATGAGGTACATTAGTCCTTGCTTCATATAAAGTGACATATTTAATTCACTGGGCATTTGAAAAATGATCATAGTTTAAAGTTGGATAATGAATCATAAGCCCATAAGTTATGCCTTTTGCCTCGTTTCACCTTGGTGGCCATCCTGGGCATCCTAGTCCTATGTTGTCACTCCTGGGGAAAATGGGTACTACTAGTGGTTCATTGAAAGGGGTAGCATACCATTCTCGATCATACTTTCAACTTTTCCATCTTGGATCCTTTCGTTCTCCCACCTTTTGGGTAATGTGGTTACATTATAGTAGTAAATTTTCTAGATAAATGTAATGTCCCTTTCCAAATAGGTTCTCCAGAGAGGAGGCTTAATAGTCTAAACCACCTTGTTAGACTATAGCCAGAGCCAGAAAAGGGGTAAATAGGGTTACTAGAGGTCACTCCAGTCAAAGGTGTTATGTTGGGAAAGTGACATTGAGCTAAAAGTGGTTAAAAGCGATTTTAAGTCATTATGAGCTAAAAATAGAACATACAAGCTAAAATTAGAAGTCAACGGTGAATTAGGGTTTAGGAAAGCTATAAGAGAAGGCTTAGCGGCCTAATTCATCATTATGCAGATTATGACTTGTCTTTGAGGAGAGGGGCGCATCTCAGGAGAGATAGTTCAGTGGATTCCAGGAGGAAGACACCAGTTGGTTGATTTCGGTGTTGAGAGACGCACCGTAGTCACTGGGAAGATCACATAGGTCTTCCATCATTCTTCAACAGCGGTTACACAGGGTTCAACAACAAGGGTGCACTTATCCAGGGTGAGGGCGCAACTTCTGAGGAGGTTCAGTGGATCGACTTGTCCCATCTAGGGAGAGTTCAGAGATTCCCCTCCGGCCCAGTTGAGAGCAAGGCAAGGTGCATATTTTTCCTGGTTCCTCGTCAAATTCCAAAGGAGGAATCATCTGGGGTGCATTTTCCAGACTTGGAAGTGTGACACTTTTGGCGAACACATTCGGGGTTCCCGAGCGAGCATCAGATCAGATTCAGGGAAACCCTTTCAACCCATTTCCAAGTAGGTCGGGGTGATAATTTTGAGATACTTCTCAGTCAATTATCACAGTGGAATCACTAGAGCGCAGTTTTCCAGAGAGGGAGGGGCGCATTCCCCTGGGGAGATCCATCTGGGGTCCAGACACACCAGCAAAGGGGTCGGTCAGTCACCAGGACTGAGAATTAGAGCAGGGCGCACCATCTGGGATAATTTCTAGGCCTTTTCGAGAGGTATAGCCATCAGGGAAAACTTTCTAGACCTTCAACAGTTACCGTGCGAGTTGCCATAGTTCCAGCTCATCCTTTGACCCCACAGTGCTCATTTACTACCGGGTATTATCATTTAGTTCGCTTATTGTATTACGGCTAAGATCCTTTTGTCTTTTTATCTAGCCGAGTGATTCATTTTATTCAGCCGCATTTGGCATTTGTACTCCGTAGAGATATCATAATATCAACTTTGCAATCCTTTATCGCATTTGTTATTTGTATGATCATTTTTATGTTGTAAATAATTAATCCTGCACACACATTATCAATTATTCCTAGATTACCCAAGTCAAAAACATTATAGTGGTATCAGAGCTTTAGTCATGCCACCTTGTGACTAAAGACGATGAGTGTCACAGAAGACCCAGATGGTCGTGAGCACGTAGATCAGGAATATGTCACTTATAACAAGCGCAAGGAAAGAAGGTCTAGGCCTGACTTTCCTCCTTTCCCTCCCATCTCAAAGGAAGAGGAAGAGGCACACAGGGAAGCAGAGAGAAGGGCAGAGCGTGAGGCTAAGCGCGAGGTAGAGAGGATGCTAGGAGACATATATGAGCGACCAAAGGGCAGTGGTAAGGCCCCCATGGAGCCAGAGGCATCCTTCATGCAGGTTATCAATGATATGGTAGCTAGTCAGCGGGCCATGACACAGTCCTTGGCACAGATGGCTGATAGATTGGCTATAGTGGGCACCCCAGGCACACAAGCCCCACATGCAACACAGGGGAACTCAGGGGCAGGCAATAGACCCCAGTCTCCTACTCACACATACACCTCTTCGAGTAGGATTCCCGGACCTTTGTTTCCCAGTTTTCAGAGGGCACCCCCAGTAGTAGCACATCTACCGATAGTACAGAGGCCGCCCAATCATGCAGAGGACATCGCAGAGTACAGAAGGGAGTATGCAGCATTGGTTCGTGACTTCCATCAGAACATGACCCTAGTTGATTATTGTGGGCTTAGACTTAGGAACCGCCCCAGAGAGCCACAGAGAGGAGGACTGCAACAACAGCAGGGGAATAACATTGATTTCATACGGAAAGTTGGTAAACTCACCATACCTTCTTTCGATGGATCGTCCAAATGCACTACTAGAGCTTAGGTACAGAAGCTAGATACATACTACAAGCTCAACCAGATGACCGAGACAGAGGCCATCAATTTCACTACTTTACACTTGGAGGGTGAGGCACACAAGTGGTGGCATCATGGATTAGTGACATTGGGTCACAGTCACATCACCTCCTATAGGGAGTTCACAGAGAGACTCATGGACAGGTTTGATAGGAGGGATCCCGAGATCCACTTTAGGGATCTAGCCCAATTGAGACAAACTGGCACAACAGAGGCATTCATCACGAAGTTTTAGTGGGTAGTCATGGCAGTGACAGATATATCAGATCCCAGGTTGATCATGCTATTCACAGAGGGGCTCACGGAACCTTTGAGAGGATGGGTGAAGGCATACATGTCACCCACCTTACAGGATGCCATCCTACGCACTCAAGATTTGGCAAACTCAGTGCTAAAGACTAAACCCTTTTCCAAACCCTTCATACCCCATAAGGATCGAGACAGGAAGCCATTCCAAAGAGAATGGAAGGGAAAGGAGAAGTTGGATGATGAGACGAGGCGAGAGCTTATGAGGAAGAATCTTTTCTTCAACTACAGACACCTTTGGGTCCTAGGCCACAGGTTCATGGGCAAGGGAGAGATTCATTATATTGAGGTGGAAGCAAACAGTGTGGACAGTGAGGAGGAGGAGGAGGATAGTGGATCCACTAGCTCAAAGGAGGAGTCAACACAGGCAGAGGATCACCCTCCCCATAGACCACTGACACCGGCAGGATCCCACCCTTCGGTAGTTCCACAACCATCTGAGCAGGCTAACATACGAAAACCAACAAAGGGAGGAGTCATAGCGACCCTTTTTGGTGTTCCCAGGTATGATACCCTCTAGATCAGAGGGAGTATTCAGGGGCAATGGGAAATTGCCTTGATATATGGTGGGGCCACCCTCAACTTCATTGACACTTCACTGGTATCAAGATGGGCACTTTAGACAGAGGATTTTGAGGGGTTTGATGTTGCGGTATGAGATGGCCACACAGTGGAATGTCTAGACATAGTTTCAGACTTGGAGATAAAGTTAGGAAACTACACAGTGAGAGACACATTTTATGTGGTTGACCTATATGACACAGATGTGGTGTTGGGAGTTCAGTGGATGATTACCTTGGCAAAAATCACCACCAATTACCAAACCTTGGAGATGGGGTTCAGAGACCGTGACGGGAAGAAAGTTGTTCTGAGAGGTATGTCTATAGGAGAACCCAGGACAGTTTCATCCAAGAGGATGGAGAGGATCTTCATACATGGGGAGGTAACATATGTCGCAGAGTGCTTGATCACTACGTGGAAGGATTCAAAGGGCCGACAACAATATCATACAGAGATCAAGAATTTGTTGGGATGACATCAACATGTTTTTGGGTCGATTCCATCAGGGAGACCACCTGATAGGGGGTTTGAGCACACCATTTAGTTGGAGGAGGGGGGGAAACCTATGATCACACCCCCCTATCGTCATCCTAGGAGGTTCAAGGATGAGATAGAGAAGGCAATCAAGGAATTGCTAGCGATTGGACACATCAGACCGAGCATTAGCCCATTCGCCTCTTCAGTTGTCTTAGTTCTAAAGAAGGATAGCACCATGAGGATGTGCATTGATTACCGGGCCTTGAGCAAGAAAACCATCAAGAATCGGTATCCTATCCCGTGCATTGACGAATTAATCGATGAACTGCATGGGGTAGTTTTCTTCTCAAAAATTAATCTACGCTCTGGGTATCATCATATCAACATCCAAGAGCAGGACATAGAGACGACGACATTTTGATGTCACTTTGGACATTTTGAGTTCCTGGTTATGCCATTTGGGCTAACCAATGCACCTGCCACATTCCATTCTTGCATGAACCACATATTCAGAGATCAGTTGAGGAAATTAGTCTTGGTTTTCTTCGACGACATCTTGGTCTACAATAAGACATGGCAGAAGCACATGAGGCACCTGGATGAGGTATTGAGCATCATGGAGGCACAATCATTATATGCCAAAGAGTCCAAGTGTGAGTTCGACGTGACATAATTACTTTACTTGGGCCACATCATAAGTGCACAGGGGGTACAGGTGCACCAGGAGAAGATCAAGGCCATTCTGGATTGGCCAACGCCTAGGAACGTGACAGAGTTGAGGAGTTTCTTTGGGTTGTGCAACTATTACAAGCGGTTCGTCCAGGGTTTTCATTAGCTTGGAGCACCGCTAATGGATCTTACCAAGCATGGGGCTTTCATCTGGACCTAGGAGTCACAAAAATCCTTTGATCACATGAAGGAAGTCATGGGCACGTGTCCAGTGTTGGCATTACCAGACTTCACCTTGCCATTTGTACTAGAGTGTGACGCATCCGGCGAGGGTATCGGGGCAATTTTGATGCAGGGAGGACACCCCATTATATTTGAGAGCAGGAAGCTCAGTCAGCTTGAGAGGTTGTACTCCATTTATGACAAGGAAATGTTGGCAATCATGCATGCCTTGACCAAATTCAGGCAATATTTGGTGGGCAACAAATTCGTGGTTAAGACAGATCACAATAGCTTGAAGTATTTCCTTGAGCAGAAGGACCTCAATGAGTGTCAACAAAAATGGGTGACGAAGGTACAAGAATTCGACTTCGACATAGATTATTTCAAGGGGAAGAAGAACATTGTGGCCGATGCACTATCGAGGAGACCTGCGACATGTTCTTTGATGGAGATTCAGCAGATTGGAAATCCCACTTGTTAGTGGAATATTCCAAGAACAAGTTCGCTTGTGAGGTTATGGATGGACAGATACAGGATGATATCTATAGGGTCATTGACGATGTCATATTCTACAAGGACATAGTCTACTTGGTGCTAGATTCGGGGCTCAAGAAAAAGATCCTCACAACAGTTCATGATTCACCACTAGCAGACCATCAAGGGTTTTTCAAAACCTATAGACAGATCGGGGAGAGGTTCTCATGGAAGGGCCTCAAACAAGATGTTACGAGACATGTCAGTGAGTGTGTGACTTGCCAGCAGAACAAGTCAGAGCATGCTCATCCAGCATGGCTACTTTAGCCACTCCCCATTCCATAGCAGAAATGGGAGACTATATTGATGGACTTCATCACAGGCCTACCCAAGGTCCAAGGTAAGGAATATATATATGTAGTGGTCGACAGATTGACCAAGTTTTCTCACTTCTATGCCATACCGACATAGTACAATGCATTTTAGGTAGCCGAGCTATTCTTCAGGGAGGTCTTTAGACTTCATGGGTTGTCGAAGAACATCATCGGTGACAAGGACAGTCAGTTCATGGGGACATTATGGAGAGACTTGTTTTGGTTGGTGGCGACATAGCTGACACCCGACACCAACTATCACCCTCAGACAAATGGGCATACCGATATTGTCAACAAGTGGGTTGAAGGATATTTGAGGAACTATGTAGGTGGACAACAAAGAACATGGGTAAAGTGGCTTCATTTAGGAGAGCATTGCTAAAACACTACTTTCCACATGTCCATTGGTATGACATCCTTCCGAGCATTGTATGGATATGATGCTCCCACTTTGGTTGACTTGGTTTTTGGGGAGAGCAGAGTTGCCAAGGCCAAGGATTGGATCATAGAGATTCAAAATATTCTTAGTTGTTGAAAGAGAACGTGCAGATGACACAAAACCAATAGAAGATGAGTGCAGACAGGCACAGGATAGAGTGCAACTTTGAGGTTGGGGATTTGGTTTTCTTGAGACTCCAATCTTTTAGACAAAAATATATGAAGAAGAGTGGGGCTAAGAAGCTCGAGCCCAGATTTTATGGGCCTTAGAGGATCATGCGTCGAGTAGGCGAGGTATCTTATGAGCTAGAGCTTCCAGAGGGGAGAAAGATTCATAACGTGTTCCATGTATCTTGCCTCAAAAAGGCAGTGGGACAATTCATTAGCACATCAGAAGAGCTTCTCACTTTGGATGAGGATGGATAGTTGGAGTTGGTTCCGGAGGAGGTTTTGGAGTTTCGGGGGTGGAAACTGAGGAGTAGGGTCATTAGAGAGTGTTTGATCAGATGGAGAGGGCTTCCAGTAGAGGACGCTACTTGGGAGAGCGAGCAGGTGTTGCAGCACCCTGGATTGGTTTTGCTTGAGGACAAGCAATTTCGGGAAGGGAGGATTGTAATGTCCCTTTCCAAATAGGAGCTCCAGATAGGAGGCTTAATAGTCTAAACCGCCCCATTAGACTATAGCCAGGGCCAGAAAAGGGGTAAATAGGGTTACTAGAGGTCACTCCAGTCAAAGGTGTTATGTTCGAAAAGTGACATTGAGCTAAAAGTGGTTAAAAGCAGTTTTAAGTCATTATGAGCTAAAAATAGAACAAGCGAGCTAAAATTAGAAGTCAACAATGAATTAGGGTTTAGGAAAGATATAAGAGAGGGGTCATCCACCTAATTCATCATTTTGCAGATTATGACTTGTCATTGAGGACAGAGGCACATCTCAGGAGGTATAGTTTAGTGGATTCCAGGAGGAAGAGACCAGTTGGATGATTTTGGTGTTGAGAGACACACCCTAGTCACCGAGAAGATCACATAGGTCTTCCATCATTCTTCAACAACGGTTGCACAGGGTCCAACAACAAGGGCACATTTATCTAGGGTGAGGGCACAACTTCTAAGGAGGTTCAATGGATCGACTTGTCCCATCCAAGGAGAGTTCAGAGATTCCCCTCCGACCCTATTGAGAGGAAGGCAGGGCGCTTATTTTTCTTGGTTCCTCGTCAAATTTCGACAGAGGAATCATCTAGGGCGCAGTTTCCAGACTTGGAAATGCGACACTTCTAGCGGACACATTCGGGGTTCCCGAGTGAGCATCAGATCAGATTCAAGGAAACACTTCCGACCCTTTTCCCAGTAGGTTAGGGCGATCATTTTGAGATACTTCTCTGTCGATTCCGATGGTGGAATCACTAGGGCGTAGTTTTCCATAGAGAGAGGAACGCATTCCCCCAGGGGGATCCATCCAGGGTCCAGACACTCCAGCAGAGGGGTCAGTCAGTCACCAGGACTGAGAATTAGAGCAGGGTGCACCATTTGGGATAGTTTCCAGGCCTTTTCGAGAGGTATAGACACCAGGGAAAACTTTCCATACCTTCAACAATTACCGTGCAAGCTACCATAGTTCCAGGTCATCCTTTGACCCTGCAGTGCTCATTTAATACCGGGTATTATCATTTAGTTTGCTTATTGTATTTCAGCTAAGATCCTTTTGTCTTTTGATCTAGCCGAGTGATTCATTTTGTTCAGCCGCAGTCGACATTTGTACTCCGCAAAGATATCATAATATGTACTTTGCAGTTCTTTATCGCTTTTGTTATTTGTATGATCATTTATATGGTGTAAACAATTAATCCTGCACACACATTAGCAGTGTTTCCTAGACTACCAAGGTCGAGAACATTACAATAAAAAATGTGTATGGGATTTTTTAAACGTCCAACGTTTCGAGTGGACACTCCACCCATCATCAGGGAAAAATGAAACATTCGACATTTCAAAAACCCCATACGCGGTTCTTATTCATAAAATGTACTACTATAATGACCAAATTTGGAAACCTACATACTCAAAATGTGGTTACATGTACACCAAAAATGCATGTACCTCATTCCCTTATGATAAGAAGGGGCTAAAGGCCTAGAGATATATTGCAGATGGCAGAAAAAGGAAAGAAATAGGATAATAAGGATAGTTTATAGCCACAAGACCACAATTGAGCTCTACGCCCTCAGTAATGGTGATCGCCCCTAGTCCTAATGCGAAGAAACACATTCAACTATCAAAAAATTGTTGAATTCGACAACATTGATAGTCATTCTCCAATGAGAGGCCATATGGGCCACCCTGAGGCTAGCCAGGGAGATTTGGAGAATCAACCAATCTTGTGAGGTATTGACAAAATCCAGGGGGAACATACAACCTCTGTGAGACAAACCAAAAGTCCAGAAGAACGAGATGCTATGTGAGTCTAATGAAAAAGTTAGGGGGAACGTACAACCTCTGTGAGCATAGACAGTCTAGTGCAAAAGTCAGGGGGGGCATACAACCTCTATGAACATAAACAAACTAGTGCAAAAGTCAAGGGGAACGTACAACCTATGTGAGCCTAGTCAAACCTTGTGAGTCATGAGCAAAAGTCAAGGCATCTAGCAAAAGTTAGGTTGAATATAAAATTCCTATGAGCTAGAAACAAACGATATTCCTAATATTGCAAATGATATAAATGTATTGATCCAGTGCGTTGGCACGTGTAACATTATCCACCATGCAAAGAATTTCGAATTGCTTTGTAAAGAGTCAAGTTGTAACTGAAGTCTCAAGTCTAGTTCTATTTTAGAACTAAAGTGTAATGTTGAGTTGTAACTAAAGTCTTAAGTCTAAGTTCTATTTTAGAACTAAAGTGTAATGTTGAGTTGTAACTAAAGTTTGAAGTCTAGTTCTATTTTAGAACTAAAGTGTAATGTTGAGTTGTAACTCAAGTCTTAAGTCTAGTTCTATTTTAGAACTAAAGTGTAATGTTGAGTTGTAATTGAAGTCTCAAGTATAGTTCTATTTTAGAACTAAAGTGTAACGTTGAGTTGTAACTGAAGTCTTAACTCTAGTTCTATTTTAGAACTAAAGTGTAATGCTAAGTTGTAACTAAAGTCTTAAGTCTAGTTCTATTTTAGAACTAAAGTGTAATGTTGAGTTGTACCTGAAGTCTCAAGTCTAGTTCTATTTTTGAACTAAAGTGTAATGCTGAGTTGTAACTGAAGTCTCAAGTCTAGTTCTATTTTTGAACTAGAGTATACCAATCTCAAGTCTAAGTTTGAACTAAAGTATGAAGTTGAGTTATGATTAAAGCATGCAAACAAGTTCCTATTTCGAGTCTCTCCTCTTCTCCTCTTCAACCTATATAAGCAGAGGTCGACTCCTCACTTAAACAAAGTTTTGATATGCAGGTTAAGGGTGAAGCAATAGAGGCACATATCAATGATAAATAGGCAGCGTACCAAAGAAGCATATCAGTGTTGTATATCAACAATAGAGGCAGCATATCAGAGGTGTATTTCAACAAGGTCTCTTAGGTATTTGTCAGGTCATAGTCATATTGGCAAGCTCTTTAAGAGCATAACATTCATGGTAGATATTTGTAAGTGATCTTACATTATTAATGCAATAAAGGAATATCGTTTGCTGGGGTTTTTCTCCCTGTATAGGGTTTCCCCATGGTATATGTGTTGTCGATGTGCATGCTTACTTATCAACATAGTTATTGTTATTCAGTTATGATTTGGTATTGTTGAAGTTTATTAAGATGGAATCAAAGTGTTGAAGAAAATAAAAGAATTAATCCGCATAAGAAATCAAGCTCATAATTTAACATGGTATCAGAGCTTAGGGTGTGTTAAGTGTGTTGAAGTGCAGCAACAGGTAAACACAGATCCAAGCAAGCTTGATTAAATTTCCAATGTGAGTTCCATGGCATCCTCCATTTCAGTCGGGGCTGAGGATAGGCTCGAAGGAGCTGCCAACTTCAATGTGTGGAAGCTCTGGATAAAAAATATCTTGCAAGAGCATGATCTTGAGCAGTATGTGACCATAGTGGTGGAGGAACCCACGAATAATGTAGGAAGAGCGGACTTCAGAAAGAGTCAAGCAAAGGCCAAGCAAACCATCTTTGACTCAGTCAAAGACAGTATAATGCCTGCAATGACTTTGTTAATGTCTGCCAAGGACTGTATGGATATGTTGGTGAATCTGTATGAGAAACAGGATCCAAGTCAAAAGAGGACACTTAAGCACAGGCTTAAGTATTTGAAGATTGAGAAAGGTGAATAAGTGGCATCTTTATGTTCTAGGATAGCCCAGATCAGAGATCAACTTTTGGTCACAGGGGTGACAGTGGACGACGATGATTTAATGCTGACCATTTTTTACGGTCTTCCTTCTTCATGGGAGACCTTCTTATCCAGTGTAAGTGGGAGAGAGATTCAACCCACGTTTGAGAAGTTATGGCATGATTGCCTCCAGGAGGAGAGTCGCACAACTGCCAGGAGCGAGGCAATGAAATAAGAGCACTCACCTTTAGCATCAAGATTCAAGGGAAAGAAAAAAGGCTCTCAGAGGAAGCCAAACACAAAAGGTACATTCAAAGCCAAGAATATTGATACATCTAAGATTAAATGCTTGAGTTGTAATAAGTTGGGTTATTTTGCTAAATATTGTTGGTTTAGAAAGAAATATCCAAGGAAAGGGAAACAACATGCCTCAACTGTTGAGGATGATGAATCCAAAAGAAATCAGAAAAGTCCTTCTAATGAGAGAGAAAATAAAAAAGAATATTACTTGGTTTTTGCCTTATCCAGTTCAGTTTTCACGGGGCCAAAAACTTGGTTAGTAGATAGTGGTGCATCAAAGCACATGATAGGGTACAAGGAGATCCTCTCAGATTTTGAGACAAAATCTTTGGCAGAGCATGTTGAGCTTGGGGATGAAAAATGTTACAAGATAGAGGGAGTAGGCTCTATCTCCTTCAGATTGGAATCTGGGGCTAGACTTCATGTTGATGAAGTATTATATGCTCCAGGGCTTAAGAAGAATCTACTATCAGTTGCAACCCTTGAGGACAAGGGATATTGGGTGATCTTCAAGGACATGAAGGCACTACTATGGGCTAAAGGTAGACACTTAAGTACAACATAACCCATTGGAGCTCGCAGTGGAGGATTGTACGTCGTGTCAGGACAGTCAGTTCAAGCATTGGCTCATGATGTGACTAGCTCCAGCGAGTTGTGGCACAAAAGACTTGGACATCTTCATTACAAATCTCTTCTAGATCTACAGAACATGGTATGTGGCATGCCCTCTATTTCTCTTAGTAAAAATGAAATTTGTGAGGGATGCATGCTAGGTAAAAATATAAAGAAATCATTTCCTAGTAGTGACAACATAGCTCAGGGCATCTTAGATCTGGTTCATTCTTATGTATGTGGTCCCATGTCATCTCCCTCACTCAGTGGTTGTTTGTATTATGTCATTTTTATTGACGATTACTCAAGAAAATGTTGGATATATTTTCTTTAAAGCTAAAAGTGACACATTTGATAAATTAAAAGAGTATAAAGCCTTTATTGGAAAACAGACAGGGAAACACATCAGAATCCTTAGAACAGACAATGGAGGAGAGTTTGAACCTCTCCAGTTTGAAAATTTTTGTAAGTCAACAGGGATCAAGAGACAGTTGACCGTGCCATATAACCCTCAGCAAAATGGAGTTGTTGAGATGAAAAACATGACAATTTGTGAGGCAGCGAAAGCAATGATGTTTGACCAGGATCTGCCATATTCTTTATGGGCAGAAGCTACCTACACTGCCGTGTTTATTCATCCACATGTTATCTTGAAGGACAAGACTTCTGAAGAGGTATTCTCAGGGATCAAACCTGAAGTAGGGCACCTAAGGATATTTGGGTGTCCTGTGTATATTCATGTCCCTAAGGAAAAGAGGACAAAGATGGAACCCTCAAGAAAGAAAGAGGTTTTTGTGGGGTACAATGAGAACTACAAGGCTGACAGGATTTATGTACCAGGTTAGAGGCAAATAGAGGTAAGCAGAGATGTGACTTTCCACGAGGAAGCCACATTTAAGAAATCCAGAGAGCTTCAACAAGAATCAGAAGCAGTTCAACCAACTTCACTCTCTTCTAAAAATGAAGATTCAGATGATCAGAGGGAGGAACCTCGTGAAGGGCCAAGTAATGAGCCTCTAGAACTTGCTGAAGTGTTAGAAAGAAATCTTGAAGAACCTCCAGCCAAAAGGAATCCATGGTGGCTTAAATATATAGTGTAGGAAGCAGAAAGGATAGTTGCTCCCAAAGGAACTTTCAGGGAAAGGAAGAGGCCTCGTAGGTTTGGAGGCTATGTCGCACTGATGAGCAGCATTAGTGATGTCGAACCTTATTCATTTGAACAAGAAGATAAATTACAAGTATGGAAGGATGTCATGCTTGAGGAATACATGTCTATTATAAAGAACAATGTTTGGGACATTATGTCGAGGCCAAAAGACAAATCAGTGGTTTCTTCCAAATGGATCTATAAGATCAAACATGCAGCTGATGGAAGTGTGGAAAAGTTCAAAGCAAGATTTGTAGCCAGAGGCTTCACTGAGAAAGAAGGAATCGATTATGAAGAGACTTTTTCCCCTGTAGCCAGGTATACCTTCATTCGAACTTTTATTGATTTAGCTCATGTTCTTGGTTGGAAGCTACACCAGATGGATGTAGAAACAACATTCTTGAATGGAAAGATTGAACATGAGGTCTTTGTGGAACAACCAGATGGTTTTGTACTGCATAACAAAGGCACTCATGTATGTAAGATAAGGAAGGCATTGTATGGTCTTAAGCAAGCTCCTAGAGTTTGGTATGACATGATTGATGGCTTTCTTAAAAGCCTGGGCTTTCAAAAAAGTGATGGTGATCCAAATTTGTACTTCAAGGTAAAAGGTAACCAACCTATTATACTAATATTGTATGTTGATGATCTCTTTCTAACAGGAGATGAAGGGCTAATAGCCTGGTGTAAGAGGGAGCTAACCTCATAATTTGAGCTGAAAGACTTAAGCTTGATGCATTACTTCCTAGGATTGGAAGTATGGCAAAGACAGGGCGAGATATTTCTGGCACAAGGAAAATACACATTGGATGTACTAAAGAGGTTTGGTATGATGGATTGCAAATCTATGTCTATTGCGATGATTACCAACCTAAGGAAGCTGCATGATTATGATACAGGTTCAGATTTGGTGGATCCCACCATGTATAGGCAGTTGATTGGATCATTGATGTACATGATCCACACTAGGCCAGATATATGCTATGCAGTGATTGCAATGAGTCAGTTCATGACTGAACCGAGACAAAGACATTGGGTGGCGGCAAAGAACATCTTGAGATATCTCAGAGGGACCATTACTTATGGTATGAGATATACATCCAGTGGATCAGAAGAGTACTTCCAGATACTGCTTCAATTTAGGATCTTCTATGATCTATTGGTCAAGCTGAAAGTGGGGACCCATTACATAGAGTACAACAGAGGCTGAGTACATTACAACAAGTGATGCTAGCAAGGAAGCAATATGGCTTAGAAAATTGATTTCTGGGTTGTTTGGTGACAAGCTCGAGACAACAATGGTTCACTGTGATAATCAAAGTTGCATAAAATTGATAGAGAACCCGGTATTTCAGGACAGGTCAAAACATATTGACATGAGGTACCACTACATTTGAGACTTGGTCCAAAGAAAAACTGTAAAGTTATAGTACATATCCACGGGCGAGTAGGTAGTTGATATCCTGACCAAGCCTCTGACCTCGAGACAATTTGTGTAGTTGAGAGGCAAGCTTGGTGTGGCTAAGAATGACTCCCTCGCTGAGAGGGAGTGTTAAATTTGGTAGCATCGACAGTCATTCTCCAAGGAGAGACCATATGGGCCACCCTGAGGCTAGCCAAGGAGATTTGGAGAATCCATCAGTCTTATGAGGTATTGACAAAAGCCAGGGGGAATGTACAACCTATTCTCCATCAGTCTTATGAGGTATTGACAAAAGCCAGGGGGAATGTACGACCTCTGTGAGTCAAACCAAAAGTCAGGACGAACGAGATGATATTTGAGTCTAATGCAAAATTCAGGGGGAACGTACAACCTCTGTGAGCATAGACAGTCTAGTGCAAAAGTCAGGCGGAACGTACAACCTCTGTGAGCATAGACAGACTAGTGCAAAAGTTAGGGGGGACGTACAACCTCTGTGAGCCTAGTCAAACCTTGTGAGCCATGAGCAAAAGTCAAGGCATCTAGAAAAATTTAGGTTGAATATAAAATTGCTATGAGCTAGAAACAAACGATATTCCTAATATTGCAAATGATATAAATGTATTGATCTAGTGCGTTGGCACGTGTAACGTTATCCACCATGAAGAGAATTTCGAATTGCTTTGTAAAGAGTCGAGTTGTAACTGAAGTCTCAAGTCTAGTTCTATTTTAGAACTAAAGTGTAATGTTGAGTTGTAACTGAAGTCTTAAGTCTAAGTTCTATTTTAGAACTAAAGTGTAATGTTGAGTTGTAACTGAAATCTTAAGTCTAGTTCTATTTTAGAACTAAAGTGTAATGTTGAGTTGTAACTAAAGTCTTAAGTCTAGTTCTATTTTAGCTCTAAAGTGTAATGTTGAGTTGTTACCGAAGTCTCAAGTCTAGTTCTATTTTAGAACTAAAGTGTAATGTTGAGTTGTAATTGAAGTCTTAAGTCTAGTTCTATTTTAGAACTAAATTTTAATGTTGAGTTGTAACTAAAGTCTTAAGTCTAGTTCTATTTTAGAACTAAAGTGTAATGTTGAGTTGTAACCGAAGTCTCAAGTCTAGTTCTATTTTCAAACTAAAGTGTAATGTCGAGTTGTAACTGAAGTCTCAAGTCTAGTTCTATTTTCGAACTAGAGTATACTAGTCTCAAGTCTAAGTTCGAACTAAAGTATGAAGCTGAGTAATGATTAAAGCATGCAAACAAGTTACTATTTCGAGTCTCTCCTCTTCTCCTCTTCAACCTATATAAGCAAAGGTCGAGCCCTCTCTTAAACACAGTTTTGATATGCAGGTTAAGGGTGAAGCAATAGAGGCGCATAGCAGTGATAAAGAGGCAACATACCAAAGAAGCATATCAGTTTTGTATATCAACAATAGATGCAACATATCAGAGGTTTATTTCAACAAGGTCTCTTAGGTCTCTGTCAGGTCAAAGTCATCTTGGCAAGCTCTTTAAGAGCAAAACATTCATGGTGGATATTTGTAAGTGATCTTACATTATTAATGCAATAAAGGAATATTGTTTGCTGGGGTTTTTCTCCCTGTACAGGGTTTCCCCAGGGTATATGTGTTGTTGATGTGCATGCTTACTTATCCACATATTTATTGCTATTCGGTTATGATTTGGTATTGTTGAAGTGTATTAAGCTAGAATCAAAGTGTTGAAGAAAATAAAAGAATTAATCCACATAAGAAATCAAGCTCATAATTTAACATGGTATCAAAGCTTAGGGTGTGTTAAGTGTGTTGAAGTGCAACAACAGGTACACACAGATCCAAGGGAGCTTGATTAAATTTCTAGTGTGAGGTCCATGGCATCCTCCATTTCAGTAGGGGTTGAGGATAGGCTTGAAGGAGCTGCCAACTTCAATGTGTTGAAGCTTTGGATAAAAAATATCTTGCAGGATTATGATCTTGAGCAGTATGTGACCACAATGGTGGAGGAACCCACGAATAATGCAGGAAAAGCGACCTTCAGGAAGAGTCAAGAAAAKGCCAAGAGAATCATCTTTGACTCCATCAAAGACAATATAATGCCTGTAATGACTTTGTTAATGACTGCCAAGGACTGTATGGATACCTTGGTGAATCTCTATGAGAAACAGGATCCAAGTCAGAAGAGGACACTTAAGCACAAKCTTAAGTATTCGAAGATTGAGAAAGGTGAATAAGTGGCATCTTTCTGTTCCAGGATAGCCCAGATCAGAGATCAGCTTTTGGTCACAGGGGTGACARTGGATGACGATGATTTAGTGCAGGACATTTTTTACGRTCTTCCTTSTTCATGGGAGACCTTCTTATCCAGTATAAGTGGGAGAGAGATTCAACCCATGTTTGAGAGGTTATTGCATGATTGTCTCCAAGAGGAGAGTCACACATCTACCAGAAGCGAGCCAATAAAATAAGAGCACTCAACTTTAGCATCAAGATTCAAGGGAAAGAAGAAAGGTACTTTCCAGAAAGGCTCTCAGAGGAAGCCAAACACCAAAGGTACATTCAAAGGCAAGAATATTGATACATCTAAGTTTAAATGCTTTAGTTGTAATAAGTTGGGTCATTTTGCTAAAGATTGTCTATTTAGAAAGAAATATCCAAGGAAAAGGAAACATCATGCCTCAACTACTGAGGATGATGAATCCAAAAGAAATCATAAAAGTCCTTCTAATGAGATAGAAAATAGAAAAGAATATTACTTTATTTCTGCCTTATCCAGTTCAGTTTTCACGGGGCCTAAAACTTGGTTAGTAGATAGTGGTGCATTAAAGCACATGACATGGTACAAGGAGAGCCTCTCAGATTTCGAGACAAAATATTTGGTAGAGCATGTTGAGCTTGGGGATGAAAAATGTTACAAGATAGAGGGAGTAGGCGCTATCTCCTTCATATTAGAATCTGGGGCTAGACTTCATGTTGATGAAGTATTATATGTTCCAGGGCTTAAGAAAATCTACTATCAGTTGCAACCCTTGAGGAAAAGGGATATTGGATGATATTCAAGGACAAGAAGGCACTACTATGGGTTAAAGGTAGCCACTTAAGTATAATAGAACCCATTGGAACTTGCAGTGGAGGACTGTACGTCGTGTCAGGACAGTCAGTTCAGGCATTGGCTCATGATGCGACTAGATCCAACAAGTTGTGCCACAGAATACTTGGACATATTCATTACAAAGCTCTTCCAAATCTATAGAACATGGTATGTGGCATGACCTCTATTTCTCTTAGTAAAAATGAAATTTCTAAGGGATGCATGCTAGGTAAAAATATAAAGAAAGCATTTCCTAGTATTGACAACAGAGCTCAGGGTATTTTAGATATGGTTCATTCTTATGTATGTGGTCCCATGTCATTTCCCTCACTCAATGGTTGTTTGTATTATGTCATTTTTATTGATGATTACTCAAGAAAATGTTGGATATATTTCCTTAACGCTAAAAGTGACACATTTGATAAATTCAAAGAGTATAAAGCCTTTATTGAAAAGCAGACGAGGAAACAGATCAAAATCCTTAGAAAAAACAATGGAGGAGAGTTTGAATCTCTCCAGTTTGAAGATTTTTGCAAGTCAGTAGGAATCAAGAGACAATCGATCGTGCCATATAACCTTCAACAAAATGGAGTTGTTGAGAGGAAAAACAAGACAATTTGTGAGGTAGCGAAAGCAATGATGTTTGACCAGGATCTAACAAATTCTTTATGGGCAGAAGCTACCTCCATTGTCGTGTATATTCAAAATAGGTGTCCACATGTTATCTTGAAGGACAAGACTCATGAAGAGGTATTCTCAGGGATCAAACCTAAAGTAGGGCATCTAAGGATATTTGGGTGTCCTGTGTATATTCATGTCCCTAAGGAAAAGAGGACAAAGATGGAACCCTCAGGGAAGAAAGGGGTTTTTGTGGGGTATAGTGAGAACTCCAAGGCTTACAGGATTTATGTACAAGGTCAAAGGAAAATAGAGGTAAGCAGAGATGTGACTTTCCATGAGGAAGCCACATTTAAGAAATCCAGAGAGCTTCAATAGGAATCAAAAGCAGTTCAACCAGCTTCACCCTCTTTTGAAAATGAAGAGTCAGATGATCAGAGGGAGGAACCTTGTGAAAGGCCAAGTAATGAGCCCCTAGAACCTGCTAAAGTGTTAGACAAAACTCTTGAAGAACCTACAGCCAAAAGGAATCCAAGGTGGTTTAAAGAGATAGTATAGGAAGCATAAAGGATAGTTTCTCCCAAAGGAACTTTCAGGGAAAGGAAGAGACCTCGTAGGTTTGGAGGCTATGTTGCATTGATGAGAAACATTAGTGATGCCGAACCTTCTTCATTTGAAGCAACAAATAAATTACAAGTATGGAAGGATGCAATGCGAGGAATACATGTCTATTATAAAGAACAATGTTTGGGACATTGTGCCGAGGGTAAAAGACAAATCAGTGGTTTCTTCCAAATGGATCTATAAGATCAAACATGCAGCTGATGGAGGTGTGGAAAAGTTCAAAGCAAGATTTGTAGCGAAAGGATTCACTCAGAAAGAAGGAATTGACTACGAAGAGACTTTTTCCTCTGTAGCCAGGTATACCTCCATTCGAACTATTATTGCTTTAACTCTCGTTCTTGGTTGGAAGCTACATCAGATGGATGTAAAAACAACATTCTTGAATGGAAAGATTAGACAAGAGGTCTTTGTGGAACAACCAGATGGTTTTGTATTGAATAACAAAGGCACTCATGTATGTAAGTTAAGGAAGGCCTTGTATGGTCTTAAGCAGGCTCCTAGAGTTTGGTATGACAAGATTGATGGCTTTCTTAAAAGCCTGGGCTTTCAAAAAAGTGATGTTGATCCAAATCTGTACTTCAAGGTAAGAGGTAACCAACCTGTTATACTAATCATGTATGTTGATGATCTCTTTCTAACAAGAGATGAAGAGCTAATAGCCTGGTGTAAGAGGGAGCTAACCTCAGAATTCGAGATGAAAGACTTAGGCTTGATGCATTACTTCCTAGGATTGGAAGTATGGCAAAGACAGGGCGAGATATTCTGGCACAAGGAAAATACACAGTGGATGTACTAAAGAGGTTTGGTATGATGGATTGCAAATCCATGTCTACTCCGATGATTACCAACCTGAGGAAGCTGCATGATTCCGATACAGGTTCAGATGTCAAATCCATCTCTCTCTCTCTCTCTCTCACACACACACACACACACACATTGGCAAGCCAATTACACTCTAATGCTTTGAAGAAGCATTGATAATATTGTCGTTGTCATAAATGAATGTTACAACCATTAGGGCTTGAATACATTACTGAATATTTACTTAATATTGTGGGAAAACTTGCTCAAAATCTCATTGTCTAGCAATTAGACATTGTTGTATTTGTTGAAGGCTAAATTCTAAGATATACTTGGTAATTTTTTAGGTTGATTTTCTTATTTTTGTGACAAATTACTCATTATTGGTATACACTTATTCACTGCTACAATTTTACAACAACAATTAGTTTTACTTGGTAGTTAGCATCTAGAAGTGACTGGTAGTTGACTTAACTTGGTAATTGACTATTATATGCATTTAAATGTTTCTTGTCTCACATAGGTTAACCGATTACCTAATAAACCAACCCCAACCCTTTCACTTTTGTAGATCTACCTTACCTCACTGAGTGACCAAGATAGGGGGCCATAGGCTTGGCTAATCTCGTTATAGGATCCCTTGAGGTCACTAGGGAAGCCTCCCTTGTGTTGGACCTTTTTCCTTCACTAAAACAAGGGAAGTATTTGTTGGAAGGGATTTGCACAAGTACAAATCATGTGATAACATTTTGGCATTGTTATCATGGAGAATTGGGTCATTCTTCCTATGACATCCCTTTGGTAAGCTTACCTCGAAGCCTTTTCCTACAAGCTTACTTGAAGACTCCACTAAGGAAAGAATCTATTTCTTCACCTTTGGAGATCCTACCCTAAAGAGATCATCTGGCGACTCCACCTATGAGAACCCGCAAAAAGACATATCCTACCAATCGACCCATGTCTCAAATGGCTTCTCAACCATGCACTGCTAATATCTTTAAACCCTTAGATATGATTGGAATCTGAGATTTTCCCCATGGTCTTCATGATGATGTTGATACTTGGCTTCCCAAGTTCTCTGGTAACAATGATGTTTCAGACAAAGAGAATTTGAACAATTTTTATAGTGCTTTGGGCTTGCATGATGCACATTACAAACATCGGGATGTAATGATGAGACTCTTCTCTACTTCATTAATAAAGGATGCTAAGTTATGGTATGAGAACTACCCTAGGAAAATCATAAAGACATGGGAAACTATTGACAATGTTTTCTTAGAGAAGTAGGGTATTGAGAAGGATGGTGCCTTGCTTTTCTCTCAATTTTGTCACATCATAAAAGTAGTGCAGGAGCCTATAAGTAAATTCAATGCGAGATGATGCTTTTATAGAGGACTTCCTTGATAGTTCTAAACCCAAAGAAGAAGCTATCCAAATACGATGTGTTTACTTCCTCCAATGAAAAATCAGTTTCATATTAAAAGACAAGTCTTCCAAATGCCTTCTTGAAGCACAAGACGTCACCTCTCGGATATAAGTTGACTTAGTTGCTTTCAAACTGGACAATCATTCTGAAAAGGTGAGTCACCAAACTAATCAACTCAGGAAAATTAAGCAAGACCAATAACCACTTATCACTAAGATTAATGTTCTTGAAAAGGAATACAACCTTTATGAACAAGCCCTTAACAACATCAATTGTGTTGGCACTACCTCCCAAGAAACCTTTTCCATTTCTAGAAAAAAAAGGGAAATTGAGAAGGCCAAAGCCGCTAGGAGAGCCAAGTCATAACTTTTAGGTCTCATGAGTAAAGAATCTAAGAAGGGGGGTGAATTTCTTAAAGAAGCACTAGCCATATCATTCTCAAAGAGGATAGTGATCATGATGTAAACATTACCAACCTTGTGCCTTCACAGGAAGCGAGGAATGAGGAATCCTTGGACCTCCAACATAAGCTTGAGATCCCTATACCTTCACAAGGGCCTGACATTGAGGAAACTCTTGACCTTCAAGATGATGCTCCTGTAATTTTCCATGCTACAAATATTGATAGGAATAATGGAAGGCACGCCCCAGTTTTCTTCATCTCATTGGTGGTCAATGAACTCCTCCTCCACAATTGCATGCTTGATTCAGGTACTTCCACTAATGTTGTGTCTTTGAAAGTTACGAATCATCTTAATCTAATGATTACACGACCTATAGAAATGTGTGTGGAATTGATTCAAGAGTCATCCCCATTTGTGGTCTTATCGAGGACCTTAAGGTTAGCTTGACCACTTACCCTGATAAATACCTTTGTATGGATGTTGTAGTAATTGACGTACCTTATGCTCGGGGGATGTTTTTGTCTAGAGAATGGGTTACAGCCTTAGGAGGTAATCTCCAAATGGATTTATCCTATGCCATTATCCCTCACCCCAAAGGGGATTTTGTCGCCCTTTGTATAGAAGTTATTGTAAGATACCAAGTCGAGACTCCCCAAAGTTCGATGGATGAAATAATGTATTTGGATGAAACAATGGGTAATTTTTACACTATTAACCCTATGAAACA
>ML778786.1:337331-379521 GCA_009831015.1 Picea engelmannii
TCAAAATGAAAATGTCTCCTTGGTATATATAGGAGACTGGGAGGTATAATTACAACTAATGGCCTAAAGATGACATAAATAAAATAACATTACTAATATAATATGCCCCAATTAAGGGGTAATGAGCCGATATTAGGGGTTAACAGTGTCCCTTCGGAAAGTATGTTTTATAGACACGATATGTACACAGGAAAACTTGTTATTGACCAATCTAATGATGCCTTTGAGTTCAATATCGACTCAAAAAATGACCCAAGGATGGTAAAGATGGGAAAGGGAACCACCCATGTTGAAAGGGAAAGTATAATAATCCTTACTCAAGAGTATAATGGCATTTTTGCTTGGATATATGGTGATCTAAAGGATTATAAGGGTGATGTTAGGCAAAAACTTAGGCATATTTACCCCAAGTTGGAGCTTAGGCATATTAACCCCTAAACCCTAAACCGTTTTGGCAGAAGCTTAGGCATATTAACCCCAAGTTGGAGCCCCACATCCAAAAAGAAATCCAAAATATGGTTGATGCGGGGATCATCGACCCCATTAGATATTCCTCTTAGATGTCCATATTGGTTGTTGTTAGAAAGAAAAGTGGACACATTCGACTATGTGTGGACTTTAGAAACCTCAAGCAACTATCGCTTAAGGACAATTACTCCTTCGCCAACATGGAACAATTGTTACAAAGAGCCATTGGTGCCGGGATGATGTCAATGTTGGATATTTTTTTTGGGGTACAACCAAGTTTTATTAAGGGAGGAGTATCGACTTAAGACTACCTTTTACCACCCCTTGGGGAATCTTTATGTATTTAAGAATTCCCTTTGGTATCGTGAATGTTGGATCCACCTTCCAAAGAGCAATGGATTTTTCCTTTAGGAACCTAATAGGGAAAATCATAGAGATATACCAAGATGATATAACGGTTGTTTCTAAGGAAAGAAATGCACATGTTTCGCACCTTCAAAAGATATTTGAGCAGTGTAGGAAGTATTGTATTTCTTTGAACCCCAAGAAGTCAATATTTCGTATTGACAAAGGGAAGTTATTAGGCCATGTGGTTTATGAAGAAGGTATCTCAATCCACCCGGAAAGAGTTGAATCCATTAAGAAAATCCCTCCCCCAAATAGCAAGAAGTCCTTACAATCATTCTTTGGTAAGATCAACTTTATAAGAAGATTTATTGCGAACTTTGCTGAAAAGGTCAAGCCAATGAATTCCTTAATAAAGAAAGATGTTTTTTTTAGATGGGGTGATGACATGATAAGATCCTTTGAAGATATTAAGGAAGTAATCACTATGGTGCATGTCCTTGTTAACCTTGATTATTCCCGAGACTTCATAATTTTCTAGTTTGTTTCCCAAGACACTATTGATGGATTCCTATTACAAAAGAATAAGGATGATTATGAAAAACCCATTGCCTTCATGAGCGAGACCCTTAGAGATGTTGAACAAAATTACTCAATCACAGAGAAATAAACTTATGCTCTTGTTAAGTCATTAAAACACTTTAGAAGTTATGTTGGTTATAACAAGATTAGAGCATATGTGCCATACCCCATTGTCAAGAATGTTCTCTCTCTGCAAGATTTCCTTGGAACTAGGGGATAGTGGGTGTCAAAGATTAAAGAATATGACTTAGATATTAAGCCCACTGAGAGCATTAAAGGACAAGGCTTGGCCAAGATGTTAACTGAGAGTAACGAGGAATCCAATAAGATGGGAGAAAATGACCAAGTCAATGTAGTAATGAGCGAGTTAGAACATAATGAATGGTATTTCGATATCATCTACTACTTGAAGAACCTCTCATGCCTCGACCACTTGGTTGATCACGAGATAAGAGCCTTGAGATTGAAAGCCATGAAGTATTGTTTGACTCAAGATGATCTGGGATGGAAGAACCTTGATGGAGTCATCCTTAGGTGTGTGAACAAGGATGAATATGGTATGATGATCAAGGAACTCCATTTTGGGCATTGTGGCTATCATTTTTCTACCCATGAGATCTTAAGAGCTGGTTATTATTGGCCTACTTTTTTTCTGATACTTATCGATATTCTAGGTCTTGACAGCCTTGTCAATTATTTTCAAGAAAAAAATGATTGTTCGTCTTGCCTTTGAAGTCGATCGTTGTTGAGGAGCCTTTCCAACAATGGGGTTTATACTTCATTGGTGAGTTTAAGGACAAATCCAACAATGAACATCATTGGGTATTGACTGCTACAAACTATTTCACTAAGTGGGTAGAATCCATCCCAACGAAAAAGGCAATCGAGGAAGTAGTGATGAGTTTTCTTGAACATAGAATAATAAAAAGGTTCGGTGCCCCTGCCAATATTACCATTGATAATGCAAAGGCCTTCAACACTCTAGCGTTAGTAAATTTCTTCTTCAAGTATGGGATTGTTTTGTCTCACTAATTCAATTATTGTCCCGAAGGAAACAAATTATTAGAATCTAGTAACAAGAATATGAAGAATATTATCAAGAAAATTGTAGGAGAAAACAAGAAGGCTTGGGATAGTAAGATCAAGTACACATTATGGGAAAATTGTATCACTACTAAGACTTCGATAGGAATGAACCCATTTCAGCTAGTATATGGATTGAAATCCAAACTGCTAATGAACCTCTATATCCTTGCCCTCTAGTTTTTGCAACAATAAGTGACTGATAAGGATGCATTACATGGAAGGATTGACCAACTTTTAGAATTGGATGAGTCTAGGAGGAATGCTTTGGATCAGATGGAAAATAACCAAGATAAGATTAAAGGGACATTTGATCACAAAGAAAGACAAAGGAACTTTGAAGACAATGACCTTGTACTGTTGTGGGACAAGAGGAAAGAAAAATCCCAGAATGCACAAGAATTTTGATAGCTTATGGATTGGTCCCTACCGGATTGAGGGGAAGTCTGGAACTAACTCCTTCCACTTGAATACACTTGAGGGAGAGAAGTGATCATTACCCGTTGATGGATACCTTCTCAAACCCTATTTCCCATAAGGAACTTGATTTCCTAGCTTAAAACAAGGAAGGTAGGTTAGGCGGGTCATGTTGTGTGTTTGATTTATTACATTGTTTTATTTTATTGATGTTATTCATTGCTTATTCATACATTCATATTAGTTTAATGTTTATATTATGAAAAAAAAAATGATATATTGATGAAAATGGAAAAAAAAATAAAAAAATCTCACATGGTTTTATATTTTCATAACCAATTCACCCCCCTGCCTTGTAGTATTGATGTGTGCATGTTAGTATGTACCAAGTTTTAGAGTGATGTAGGTTGCAAGTCTTGGACTACCAAAGATGATGAGGTTATCATGTGTTTGATGGTAAGCACATGTCACCGTGTTGGATCCAGACGTTACCCCCTCTCACCTAGGGGCAACTAACGGAGATCATGTATCATGGCCCACAATGTAAACAATGATCTCGATGATCATGATGATCAACATGTCCACAAAGATCATCCCGACAACCCCTCAGATGCCTCTTCCTCGCCAACACAACTCCTCACACTCAGTCAACAAGGATCATTGGGAGATGGTGGCCCAACACATTATGAGGTAAATTAGTCCTTGTTTGATATAAAGTGTCGTATTTAATGCATTGGGAATTTGAGTAATAATCATAGGTTGAATTTTGATAATGAATCATGAGCCCGAAAGTTATGCCTTTTTCCTTGTTTCACCTTGGTGTCCATCCTATGAATCCTTGTCTCGTGTTGTCACTCTTGGGGAAAGAGGGTACTACAGGTGGTTCCTTGAAAGGGGTAGCATATTATTCTCGATCATACTTACCACTTTTTCATCTTGGATCCTTCCATTCTCCCACCTTTTGGGTAATGTGGTTACATGTACACCAAAAAGGCATGTACCTCATTCTCTTATGAGAAGAAGGGGCTAAAGGCTCAGAGGTAGATTGCAATTGGAAAAAAAAGAAAGAAATGGGATAATAAGGACAATTCAAAGCCATAAGTCCACAATTGTTCTCTACCCCTCATTAATGGCAATCACCCCTAGTCCTAATGTGAATAAACACATTAATCTAACAAAAAAGGACTTGAATATATCCCAAATAATAGTAAATGAAGTGTTATGCTTGAAACCTTTTTAAGGGGACTCACAAATCATACAAAAATGTAAATGAAAAAAGGCAAACAAGGGGTTCAGAATACAAAAAGTATCGAGGAAAGAGTAACTTAATCCCCAAGCGCACCTTCTACAAAGGCACTCATGGAGGCGAGTCCATACATTGTCTTACATGTTAATGACCTCATGCCCATAAGTAAACCCCATGATCACTTCACATTCATTACATATCTCTGATTGGTTCTTTTGGGAAATATCTCTCTACTTGGGTATTGGCACACCTAGTAGGTTATTTTGATAGCCCTCCCATACCTAAACTTGCCAAATTGCATAAAGTCTTGGGATTGTGTGAAGTTTGAAGGGGATACCCAATTAGAGTTGCCCATTTGGATTTTGTATTACATGATGGCTTACTTTCTATGTTTCTTATGACTACGATAACTTGTGATTGTTGGTTTTACTTGATTATGTGCTTTTAACTGACTTGAGTGCAGCTGACATGGTCTTTGGAGAACGTTTTAGTGTTTTCACCCTAGGACGTTGTGCACTTTGTACATGATACAACACATGTGATGCAAAGTGTTGGGTCACTTGGTGATTGAACCCCTTCAAATACATCCTCTCACACCTCCTGGACCCTGAGCGATGGTTAGATGAGCTCTCATTTGACATATATGGTAATGATGGCATACAGATGGGCAGAAAGCCCACACCATGGATAATGCACCCCATGCATTATTCAACATTTGATGGAGGACATTACACCTGATTATGCTTAGACACCACTTAAAGAGGTGATGCATAATCATTCCACTTGGACGATGGCCTTTCTGACCTTGGATGTTGGGCTATTGATGATGATGTCATGTGCTAGGGTTTGTTGATGATGTTGGGGCTTGCATGCCATTAGGACACCATGATGGCTTGAGATGTGACATGACCCTTGATTATGATCTTCCACCTTGCTTGCACAATTTTTCCATGACATGTGGCCTTGCTAGGCCTTCTTCACCCTTTAGGGGCTTGATGTCACCACACGTGTGACCTTATTGTGGTGTATTTGCATTTATTATCATTCTTAGAGGTTATTTGAATGGTTATCCCCACTTGTATCATGGATTATTGTTATTTTACTTCGTTATTGTGGAAATTAGCACTTAGTTACCTCATATAAATAGAGGGAGCGCTCGCTTTATCAAAACATAACTCACACACTTGTGACATCCTCTCTATACTTGTCTTCTTTTCTTTCTTGTTCGCTTGGAGTACTAGTCTGTACTTGTCTTGGAGATGTTTTAGCTATTTCTTGGTGGATGATCTCATGACTTAAAGTTTCCTCATGCATGCAACTTGGTTTAGTAAGTAATCTATTGCAATTTTAAGTGTTTTCATGGTTTATATTGATGAAATGTTTTATTAGATGGTTAATAATTGCATGTTATCTTATTTTGCTTTGTTGTTGGAAGAAACCCTAGAAGGGTTAAGATTGTTTATCCCCTTATTAAAATTGTCCCCTTGTTTTAGTTGAAGCATTCAAGACTTGTATTAAGGGTTAGGATTGTCTATCCCCCTAAGGTTTGTCTTGGCCAAGATTTGATCCCAAGGATTAATATTGTTTATCCCCTAGGGTTTGAAACCTTTTTTATCTTGTTAATATAAGCTAGATGTATTAGAAGGAAGGAGATATCCTAGGCCTATGAGGGTATAGTCCCAGGGTTTATCTCTCTCACATATTTTTTGCCTTCTAAATTGATCTTCAATTTGTGCATTCACTCCATTGCCCTAAAGAGAAAATGACACTAGTCTTATTGATGGCAATTGATGGTTGAAACCCTAGGATTAGCTAGAATTCTCTCTCTCTTTATCTCTCTCAAAACTCTCACTTAGTTATATTTTATGACATTATTGGCAAGCCAATTACACTCTAACACTTTGAATAATCATCAATAATCTTGTTGTTGTTGTTAAGACCTAAGTCTGCACCCCTGCCCCTCCTCTCTCATTTCCCTATACCTTCATCAAAATTATTCCTCTTCTAGTTGGTTAAGTCGGTTTCCCATTATTAAATGACTCAGTTTTATCATTATCTTTCTTGATTGATTCTTTGCACCAATTATTTATGTTTTCTTGAAGGATAATTTCATGTCGTGGTTTGGGTTCGAAATATTTTTCATCATATTTACCATTGATTGAGCGTGCAACAGGTCGACCAAGTCCTTTGTTTGCACAGGAAACATCCAAAAGAAAAACACAACAGTTCAAAGCAGTGGATTTCGGGCTTAGATTGTGAGCAACAACCATGTTAAATTTTCGACGATGGAGATCCAACAATCCATTATGATCGATGATTCTTGTGCATTCAGGTTTCAAGATCGTGCGAGGTTTAACAACAGGCATGCAATTTCACTCTGGGAGATTTCAATCTAGAACAAGCATGAACCTTTGAAGTACCGGAGCCTCGAAGTGCTGGAGCCTCGAACTACCACGTCACTCTGCGAGTTAGGTCATTCGAGAGATATTCATACTCTACATTGAAGAAGCCCCGAAGCGCCGGAGCCCCGAAGTGCCAGAGCTCCGAGGTGCCAAAGTGGACCCTCATTGCCATACCACTTTGCGAGTTCGGTTATCCGGGAGGTTTTGATCCAAAACAAGCACAGATCCCCGGAGCCCCAAACTGCCATGTCACTCCAGAAGATCGTCCTCCGGAAGATATCCATACTCCGCATTCAAAATCTCTCGAACGTCGAAGAGCAGAAGATGCGTGCCTTTCATCTATTGAGACAGGTGGCATTCATCTGTTGAGATGCGTGGCATTCATATGTTATGACACGTAGCACTCATTTCAGGCACCTTTGGGTACATCATCTGCTCATTTTTCAGATGACACGTGTCACTCTCTTTTTGTGACATGTCAGTGAGTGTGACATCATGTGGCCACGTCAGATCTGGGAGATCGCCACTTCGGGAGATTTCAATTTAGAGCAAACGGTGTTCTCTGAAACTCCTAAGCCCTGAAGAGTCGGAGTCCCGAAGTCCCGAAATGTTTAAGAATAAAGATAATCCCAGGTTAATTAGCAAAAAGTGTTGGTTAATGACTCCGAGAGTTCGGTCCTCCGGGAGATATGTATACTCTGCACTCCAAAGCTCCTAAACGTCGAATTTTCGAAGTGGCTTATCCTCATTTATTGCATATTTTGAAGTTTTTAAATGATGCCAAACCAAGAACGTCGAGCCAGTCAAAGGCATCATATTGATCATCTAACAACAACTCGGTGATAGTCAATAGGTACAGAACTCATGCTTCAGATCCGTACCTTGCAACATCACAACTAGGAATTGGAGAAACTACACACCCATACTACAGAAGGAATATCAGAGACTCCAGAAAAGTGCCAGAAGACTTGCTTCTTCCCCCCAGGAGATACGTTGAGGAAGAACACCGCCAACCCATCCAGTTATCTCCCAGTGGCCTCCAAAAATGCGCATGGATGCCAGTGCTTGATACAAAACTCAGTTCTATCACTCCTAGTCATTTTTTGTCAAATCTCAGTTTACTCCAACATGCGCATCAATCTAGTTTCATTGCTAGTAGCAGTTTTTAGTTGTTTAATTGCAAGACTCTTTTAGATTAAGGCATAATAAGTGGTATTTTATGTGTGATAAGAACCACTCATATTTTTATTAAGTCAATCTCAAAGTATACATTAATATACTCCAAAAGTGTTTTAGTTAAGATAATAAGTTGTTTTACAACTGATGTTGTAGAGTTAAGCCCAGTTCCACACTGGCCGAGGGCCTCTACATCTTTGATGAATATGTAATTTGTGTATGTTAGAAGGGTTCAATTTTTGGGAAAAGAAGATCAATACATCATCTGGTTGAGCCTCTTCTATGCATGGATTAAAGCTCTCGACCTGGTGAATATACTCTTGATGACAATGTTTTTGTCCAAATCTACATATGTTTTTATCTTATCTTTAATGCAGTTTTTGATTTGTTGGAAGTACATATGATTTCCTTCAGCTATTGTATAATTTGTCTTTACTAATATGCAACTTGTGAAACAACAAATGTCGTGGTGAAGATTTGTTTTTATTGCAACCGGTGGGAGTAATTGTGTTTTTGATACACGTTTAATGTCTTGAAATGATATTTTAAGTATTAAACTTCTTGCAACAGATTATTCATTGAGTGGTTTGTTGTTTCCCTTTGTTTTTACCTCTATTATTTCAGTTGTCTGTCATTTGTGTGCCACCAACCAAGGAGGACCCTCATCTATATCATTTTTCCAACCCCACCATGCTCTTGTCTCGGTAAAACCAACCCTCTAACTGACCAACAAAATAAAAAAAACCAATCATTTTAAACTTGATGTGGCCTAGCTCTGTCCTTTAGCAGTTAGGTGCAGAATTTTGGACCAACAATTGTCATAAATGAATGTTACAACATTTGGGCTTGAAAATATTGTTGAATATTTTCTTAATATTGTGGGAAAACTTGCTCATAATTATTGTCTAGCAATTAGATATTGTTCTACTTGTTGAAGGATAGATTCTAAGATATACTTGATAATTTTTTGGGGCAATTTTCTTATTGTTGTTATAAATTACTCATTGATGGTATACACTTATTCACTGCCACAATTTTAAAACAACAATTAGTTTTACTCGGTAGTTAGCATCTAGAAGTGATTGGTAGTTGACTTAAATCGGTAATTGACTACTATATGCATTGAAATGTTTATTGTCTCGCACAGGTTAATCAAATACCTCGTAAACCAACCCCCACCTTTTCACTTTTCTAGATCTATCTTACCTCATTGAGTGACCAAGATATGGGGCCATAATCTGGGCTAATCTTGCTATAGGATCCCTTGAGCTCACTAGGGAAGCCTCCCTTGTGTTGGACCTCTCCCCTTCACTAAAACGAGGGAAGTATTTACCTAGGTGACAGTGACAAGTACTTATGATCATTACACAAGATTGACATATTGTGAAGGGATTTGCACAAGTACAAATCTTGTGATAACATGTCTCTCATAAAGATTTCCTCTCTCATGTTTGGCTTCATTAAAGTGTGCCCTTGTTTGATTTTTCCTTGTTCAATAAGTTTGTGTCTGTTTAATTTTTCCTTCTTGTACAAGTGTTATCCACACCAGTTTGTCCTTCACAAGACTTTCCCATACTTGGCTTCTGTGAAAAATGCTCTTCTCGTTGGTTTTTCCTGCAGAAGGCTTACCTGTGTTGTTTCCACAACTACCAAAAGTGTTTTATGAGCTATTTTGTCCTTCAATAGGCTTGCCCATGTTTGCTTCTCCAACAAATTCGCTTCTCACTGGTTTGTCCCTCGTGAGGCTTGTTCATTATTTCTTTGCAATTTTTCTAAGTGTTCTACCAGTTGGTTTTCCCTCCGTGAAGTTTTTCCTCTTGTTCTTTCATACATATTAACAAAGTAGCATATATTCTCTTAACATATTTGGCCTTCTAGACATGTTGGCTTCTCATACACACCATCCTCCAACAAGGTTTAACCCTCTATTTCAAGAGGTGTATTTTGAAATTACGAGTGAATGAAAAATTCATGCCTTGATAGATTTCATAAAATCAATGCAATAACCTCTCCAATACAGTGTCTTGTTGTCACAACTCAACATTGGTGGTAAGGTTGCCTCTATAGATGTCTATGCTCTACTTTCCTTATTCATGGAAAGTTTTGTCACAACTTATATTGTTTCCCCTTTGATTGTTGGTGCACTTGTTTCTTCACTTCTCTTGATCTTGGATTTGCGTTCTCTATTTGGATTCACTTTCCATCTCAATGTACATTAATGACAATGGTGGAAATTTTTCTTACCATTACTTCTTTGGATAATTATCGCTTTCTTGTTGCTTATTTTCCTAGGTTCTTCTCATTGGCCTGAAGAATAGTTATTATAGCCTTCTTGAAACACCTGGGTTCTTTGGTAATGAATTTCTTTTGACAACACTCACCCACACAATGGTTGTTCATTCTAGACCAAGAACTAGGTCAAGAAATCCAATATTGTTGTGCCTTTTGGCCTCTCTTATTGTAATTGTGACAAGTAACTAAAGGTTTCTTATACACATTAGTGCTTCCCTTGTGATTTATGGCTCTCTTGCTTGGTCTAACAACTACTGATGTTGAGGTGCTTTAGATACCTTCATGTTGTCCTCCTTAGAGTTTACACAAGGTTGAGAGAAGGATATATTGTTGTCTTTTTATTTATCCTCTTTCATGGCATGCTCTTTCTTTGGAGTTATTTAGTCTCATTCTTGATCCTTCACAAAGACAATATTGGTGGTAAGTTTCACACCTCCTCTAGTTGTACTTGGTTGTGAATGTAATTGACATGCTTGCTTAATGAGTTGCACTTTGCCTTGGGTTGCATTAAATCATTCTCCCTTTGTCTTACTTCACCAATATACCCATGACCAACATGTAATGGTCTAGATTCTATATTGGATTTTTCTACCTTGACCATCCCTACCAAGACCTTAGCCATAAAATCCCATCTTTTTCTGCAATTTGAAGACCACCCCTCTCATATGGCTCTCAAAACTACCGAAATATTGAGCTTGAACAAGAGCACATGGTGAAGTCCTCACTATATTTTCCTTGGTCATGGTCCTTGCATCTTTGGTAGAGATAGTTGTTTAGAGCCCTTCTTCACCTCTTCAACTTCTCCTTGAAGATTGGACATAGATGCTTCTTTTGAACTCAAATCCTTTTGAAATTTCTCCACCGACATGACATTCTACTCTTTAAGGTTGTTTATTATTTCGAAGATAGAGTCTCTATTTTTCATGGGCATAACTCGTCCTTCCAACTTATCCATGGTTCTGTCCAAGAGTTTTACTTGGATGTCAAATTTGTTTTGCAAACCATTGTTCTTATCCTCCAAGTATTGGATTGTATCTTCAACTATTCATTCTCCTCTTGAATGAACTAATGACATCCTTACAATTCCTAGAGTCTCCCTCTAAGATATTTTCCCATGGATATTCTTTTTACATGGTTTCCACAAATTTATGAATACTATTCTTATACCAATCTTATCTGAATCTAGTGTCCAAGTCAAAATCGCCTAATGGCACTCAAAATGGATTTTATATTAAAATGGTATCACTTTTAAAACTTCACACTCAATGTTTTCCTTGCATATAGATTTTTGTTGGTTGATTTCTTAATGAAAGAACTAGAAAAGGAAATGGTAACAACGATCACCATCACACAAATACATATTATACTACATTCTGTTTTAATTGTAGAAAATCCTCTTAGTGAATAATACTCCATGTCTATTGAATCAACAAATGGGATCACTACAATGTACTTTGCTTATGTTTTGGCTCAGGTCTCTCATAGAGTTCCTCATACAATTAAAGAGAGTTGACAACATGCTTTCGAGTCTCCCATGCCTTCAATGGCTTGGTTATCTCTCACCCAACAATCTTCTCCATGAATGTCTTTGTCTCCATTTCTTTTTCTTCTACCATATGTCAATGCTTGTTAGCTTGTCCTCTCAACATGCTTGTCTATTACACTTTATAGATAGAAAGAAACTTCCTCTCCATAAGATCCCTCATCTTTCTTGCATTTCTTCCTTGAATTGTTTGGCATGTTCACCATACTTTCTCTCTAGTGCCAACCTCTCATTGGGAATCAAACTCCCAAAAACCATTAAACCCTTAACTATAGTTGTCATCTTCCTTTATATTGTAAGAATCATTTATAGGGCAGTAAGTCCCTTTTTAGTCCATGACTTAGATATTTTTTATCATTTTCATCCATCAAATGTGACTCCATCATTAGTGGTCTACCCACATTTGTTGATTGGTCTCCCAACCTCATGACACATGTGACATTTATGGACGACGATTCATTTCAACATTTTCCTTAGCAATTTAAGCTCTTCTGACATCTGCTTATGATTGCCTCCTTTACCTATAGATGTTTCCTAATAATGGGTTGACATGGCGCCTTCATGGTCTTGACATTCTATACACAAAAAAATCTCAAATTCGGTAATGCCTACTATTATGGCTTAGTCGACCTGTGCTTTTCTTGCCTTGCCAAAGGCCAATTCAAGATTCCTACTTGATTAGGGTTTTCAACCCACCAAGGTTTATGGATCCATTGGGATTTTCTAGCTTATCGGAGCTTCTCTCCAACATGTAAAATCCCAACTCACTTTCTTTTCATCTACTTCACTTCCTTCCTCGAGTTTTCTAAAACTTGCCTTTCACATAGAAATCCCAACCCAAAATTCTAGTCTCCTTTTATGCTAAGTGAGTGGAAGATCTCCTTCCCTCTCATAGGATTAATTCCTTGCTTGTCGCTTCCAAGTATTTTCTCAACATTTTTCTATTTTCCTTGCTTGACAACTAGTTCGCCTCTTTGTTTGATGACTTACCCAACACACCACTCAATATTCAAGATTTAACTTTTCACACCCTTATCCCTAGCACTCAACATTGTCACTCGCTCTTTACTCAAAAATCCATGTTGTAGTGAATCCCCTGTGCTTAGCTTGCTCAAAGGATCCATTAGTTCCTTTGCTTGACAAGATTAGGATCTCCTACACTCCATGCTTTTCCAATTCAGATGCTAGGTTCTTTATTGAGTATAGGCTAACTTCTTTTACATAGTGTCTGTATGGTCTTCTTCCTTTGCTCTATGTCCAACACCTTAACAAATTTTGCTACACTCTCCTTTTCTCAGTGACCCATCCATTGAACGGATTTGTTATCATTTTTCTTGACAAACAAACCCTTTTCTCGACCTTTAGCCCTTTTCTCAATAACTTGGGTTCATTTTCTCGACAACCAATGCAATTTCTTGATGAAATGATCCTTTGGCTAGTGGAGCAACCCTTTATTTTGAAAAATCGGCCTTTGCTCAACAAATTCAACTTAGCCAATTTTTTTTATCATTTTCTTCCTAGAGACATGGCTTGGCCTTGTTGCTTGGTCTATGGCCTTACTGCTAAAGCCTTCAAATGATTCTACTTATGACATATGAATATTCTGCAATCGACATACAAATAATCTAGAAATATGAAACAATATATACCGCAAATATCACAATAGACCGGATAAGAGTAAACAAAGTATTCTTCTAGTTCAGGCTCCATGTTGCATAACACACACACACACACACACACACACACACACACACACACACACACATCTTGGTTATGAGGTATATGATGGTTAGTCTTCATCCTTACCTAGTGAGAACAAACCCTAAATTGTCCAAGATGAAAATGAAGGTTCTAAGAGATTTGCCCCCCAAGATAACTCATAATGATGCTAGATTCATTCTCAATTATAAATAGATAATTACAACAATAATGATGAAGTTTGGGAGAAGCAACTTTCCTAATCAAATTCAAGAATACCTTAAATATGCTCTATGAACCTCCTTCATAATTGCTCCGTGGATCTCTCTTTTAGATACCATGGGATCAAGGATAGAGATCTTGTGTGGTGGAAGATTGTTAATATCAAGGACAAAAGAGTGCAAAAGAGTTTTAACCTCTACACACCAACAATGTATGTAGTCATGATTGGTCAAATGCACGAAAGACTAAATGCAAGAAAATGATACCTTTACTTACCACGACCATTATAATCAATTGGGAAAACAAGTTGATGCAAGGAGATGATAGTGATAAATGGTTTCATGGTTATAAGAGAGCAAGCCCCAAACTGTAAAAAAAAAAGAAAAAACATGAAGGACTGATCTCTTACTTGCAATGATATTTAAAAACATAGAAGTCTAGCACAAACATACCAAAAAAAAGACGATAAAAACATGCCAAAATCGTTATCATTTATTAAGACATTCAACCTGAAAACATTACAATTTATCTCCCTAAAAAACCATTGCTCTAAAATAAGAGCATTTTACAAAAAACTTTACATGTCAGAAAAATATTATTATATATATATATATATATATTCCGAAAACAGTCATTTTTTAACAGACCTATTATATTTTACTATAAAGTTTTTTTTCTACTGAAAAAATATATATATGTCTTTATATTTTATCAACCAACAAACTTATATATAATATTGTGCACAATAATGAAAATTTGATTTTAAATTTTGGATATAAAAAAATCATAAAAGATAATATATTTATATTATTTTATAAAAAAAAAAACCCTCAAAAAAAAATAAAAATTATATACGAAATTGTTAACACAAATTTTGTTTGCAAAATCAAGGAATAGAAGATATGCATATGTTCCCAAGCAGTGTTACTTTAACCTCCATGTTACACGAGACACCCAAGATATTTTATTCGTGAAAACCCTCACGTTTTGCGTTCTTTGACACGATCTCGTCACTCTTGAAAGCACTTAGCTTATCCATTCCCTCTTTAAGAATTGAGATTCTCTCATTATGTTGTCTACGATTGGAACACGCCAACACTTCGAGCATCTCAACTTTTGGGTCGAATAACCTTTGAATTTTGGTCATCACAAATCTCAAAACTTCGTGTATCTTAACTTTTTGGGTCGAATAAATTTTGAATTTTGATCATGTCAAATCTCAAAATTTGGTTCGAATAGACTTTGAATTTTGATCATGTCAAATCTCAAAATTTTGTTAGCATGTAGTGCCTCCCATACACAGATATCTAAATTTTGTTGGCATGTAGTGCCTCCTATACACAAATATCTAAAAAATTGATTGAATCTCACATGGAAGACATTAAAGTAGCATATTTGTTTTCATATGGAGGACATTAAAGTAGCATATTTGTTATCATATGGAGGACTTTAAATTACCATATTTAAGTGAATCTCAAATTTGTAGCAATATAAGTGGATGTGTGATTTTTATTTATGTATTATGCTTATTTTTTTAGAAAAAAAATCGTAAGTTTATTTGAGATGATTAAAATTACAATGTTAGATGTTCTTACAGTATTGCTAACAACTATTTAAATTTCAATAAGAAAGAACTAATATCAACTTAAATTTTCTAGTACAAATTTTTTATCTGCACAACAGTAAGCTTTATAAATGTTTACAAACCCTTTCCTATCATGCATATAGTAAGCTTTATAAATGTTTACAAACCCTCTCTTATCATGCATATAGGCCTCCGTTCAAATCCACACACATAGTCTTCTTAAACATTATTTCAAAGAAATATAATAGGGAAAAAAGTAATTTAGCTCCTTAAAAAAAAGTGAGTAAAAAAACAATAAAATATCATATAAAAGGCATGTGGGTATATTCCCCGTGCATCCCTGTAATACATTCACTTTGATATTTTAAGTTAAGGAGGAATTGTTACTGTGGTATTTCTTCAAACAATTTGTATACTAGCTGTTGTAGTTATACTATAAGAATTTTCTGAGTGATATGTAAGGTGATGACACACTCCTCAATTAACCAACAATGCAATCTTGGTCATATAGACAAAGTAATAGGAATAGTCGATTGATTTATTCAATACCCTCAAATATGTGATTCTCTTATATTCACACAAACATCATGAAATATCATAATTGCCAACAAGTAAATAAGTTTGATAACAAAACATAATGTAGCAATAACACTTGGCCCAGAAGATTGTACCACTGCTTGATAAATTTATTGCTTGGGAAGTGACCCGAATCCCCTATTAATATCCTCTCATATACACTATGCTTTCACAAAAATAAGAGGGTTGTAGGTGTGTCCCATTACAAAGATGTAGAGTGATTGGAAGAGGAATATGCACCAGAAATACCGACCCACTCAGGAAACATTGCACCAGAATTGTGAGTACTTAGTTGCTGCTCCTTTTTGCCACTAGAATGCGCCCAGTCTGTGTTTATATGTATATCAGACCCAGAACATAAACCCAACACTGTATTTGAATTGTTTTATGCTTGGACAATGTTATCAGTTGAGCACCCAATGCCTAACAAAGAGATACTTTGCTCTCAACAAGAATATGATCATGTCTCTGCTATCTAAACAATGAAACATGCCTCCCTTATCATGGCATAGATATCTATTCGATTTGCAACTAGAATAGCTCCCAAGTTATAATAAGCTCGACCCCTAGGTCATGAACACCACAATTAAGCAATAAAAAACCCACAAAAATGAAGGTGCGCCAAGTCTGGAGAGGAATAACGCTACCACACAGTAAATCCATACTATGAATACGAAATCGATTCTCCAATGAATATTCAACAACCACTGAAATGACTTAGCAAACTCCACAATCAATTTCGGAAAATGAAGGTCTTTTAATCACTGAAGCCCACTGACGAAATCCGAGGTGATCTTGTTCTCAGATCTGATTAGGGTGTATAGTTTCAACACTGAAACCAGAGATAAGCACAAGGGTTTCCAAAACCCTAAACTCTCTTCTCAAGAGCTCTCCAAAATCTAATTTCCAAATGAGAAAAAGAAAGAATGAGGGGCGCATCCTCTTTTCCCCTCTTTTATTTCTTCATTGAATTAGTTCCCACTCACTTTACTTTTTAATTTTCTTTTATAGTCACTTTATACTTGCACACTTTATAATTTTTAAGTGACTTTATTTTGCCTAAGACCCATGTCTCCCTTTTTCCCCTTTTCACTTTATAAAGTCATTTCTTAGGCAAACGTTGAGTTCCCTAGGTAACTTTTCCGACTTAGCCTACGAGAACCAATTTAGGCTAGCGGAACCATTCCTTATGCTTCCTAGGCCAATGGGGACATTACAATCCTCCCTGCTTGAGATTACTTGTCCTCAAGAAACTCTAATCCAAGATGTTGCAATATATGCTCTCCTTCCCAAGTAACTTCCTTGATAGCTAGATTTTTCCATTTGATCAGGTACTCTTTGATGCTCTTGTTCCTTAATTTCCGCTCTCCGCTCTCTGGTCTCCAACACCTCCTCCAGAATTAGAATCAACTGCCCCTCCTCATTTAATGGTGGCATCTCTGTAGAAATGACAACATGTTGTCCCACTACCTTCTTGAGGCATGAAACATGAAAGACATTGTGTATCTTACACCCCTATGGAAGCTCTAGCTCATAAGCTACTTCCCCGAATTGCCTCGAAATCCTGTAGGGACCATAGAATTGTGGCTCAATTATCTACCCCTTTCATTTTCAAGGATGATCGCATGTATGGCTGCAAGTGGAGATATACCAAGTCTCCCACCTTGAAACTGTGCTCCACTCTATGCTTGTTGTCGTACATCTTCTACTGATTCTGTGCCATTTGCAGGTTATCTTTGAGAGTTCGCAAGATGTCTCGACTCTCTTGAATCCAATATTTGTCTTTGGGTGCCCGACTGTCCCCAAACGCTCGATCCACAAAGGTGGTGGCGTCATAACCATACAAAGCTTTGAAAGGTGTCATCCTGATCGACATGTGATAAGTGGTGTTATAACAATGTTCACCCAGGTGCAACCATTTGATCCACGCCTTCTGTTGCACCGATGCATAATTTCTCAAATACCCCTCGAGCCATTTGTTCACAATTTTTGTTTTCCCATCAGTCTGAGGGTGATAACTGGTACTAGGCGTTAATTCTGTCCCTATGAGTCTGAATAGCTCCTACCAGAATCCCCCCATGAATCTGCTGTCTCGATCATTGACAATTGTCTTGGGTAGTCCATGCAGCCGAAATACCTCTCTGAAGAACAACTCTGCTACTTGCGCTGAGGAGTATTTGGACGATATGGAAAATAAATGGGCGAATTTAGTAAGCATGTCAACCACCACGTAGATACAATATTTCCCCTGAACCAGATGCAACCCTGTGATAAAATCCATCGAAATGCTTTCCCATTTTTGTTCAGGAATGGGAAGCAATTGGAGAAATCCTGTTGGGTGGGTATGTTCCACCTTATTTTGTTGACAGATGTGGCACTCATGTACAAAATTAAATACATCAATCGTGAGACCCTTCCAAGCGAACCTCTGCCGAATTTGTCTATAAGTCTTCAGGTATCCTAGGTGACCTGCCAAAGGAGAAGTATGTGCTGCATGCAAAAAATTTTCTTTCAACTGGGGCTCTGGTACTAAATAGATCTAGTCCTTATAATATATGATGTCGTCAATAACTCTGTATCTGTCATCGAAGACCTGACCATCAAGTATCTCACAAGAAAACCTGTTTTTGGAGTATTCTACCAATAGAAGTGCCTTCCCTTCCACTGAAATCTCCATGAGAGAGAGAGAGAGTGGATATCCTCGATAGGGCGTCAACAACCACATTATTTTTTCCTTTCACATACTCAATTTCAAAGTTGTAGGCTTGGATTTTATTGATCCATTTTTGTTGCCGCTCGCTCTGCTCCTTTTTCTCCATGAGGAACCTCAAGCTATTATGATCGGTCTTTACCTTGAACCCGTTCCCCACCAGGTACTGCCAAAAATTGGTCAAAGCATGCATTATGGCCAACATCTCTTTGTCATATATGGAGTGATGTTGCTCATACTCTCGGAGTTTGCGGCTCTCAAATGCTATGGGGTGACTTTTTTGCATCAATATAGATCCTATACGAATTCTCGAAGCATCACACTCCAAGACAAAGCCCTGAGCGAAATCAGGGAGTGCTAAAACAGGTTATGAGCTCATCACCTACTTCATTTTCTCGAATGTCTCCTGGGCCTTCTCTATCCAGACAAAAGCCCCCTTTTTGGTGAGATCGGTTAGTGGTGCTATCAACTGTGAGAATCCCTTAACGAATTTCCCGTAGTAAGTGAAAAGACCAAGGAAGCTCTTCAATTTTGTCACATTCCTAGGAGTTGGCCATTCAATGATCGCCCTGATCTTTTCTTGGTGCACCTGTACCCCGTTCATCCCAATCACGTGCCCCAAGTAGAGAATCTCCATCATACCAAATTTGCACTTGGATTCCTTCGCATACAACTACTGACTCTCTATAATACCAAGTACTTCATCCAGATGTCGCAAATGGTCCTCCCATGTTTTTCTATATATGAGGATATCATCAAAAAAGACTAATAAGAACTTTCTCAACTGCTTATTGAACACATGATTCATGCACGACTGGAAAGTGGCAAGGGCGTTAGTTAGCCCAAATGGCATGACCAAAAACTCATAATGCCCATAGTGACATCTAAAGGTTGTCTTAGGTATGCCCTGCTCTCATACCTTGATCTGGTGATACCTTGATCGAAGATCAATCTTCGAGAAGAATTTGGCTCCCTTGAGCTCATCCATTAATTAATTGATCTTGGGTATGGGGTACCGAATCTTGATTGTCTTCTTGTTTAGGGCCCTGTATTCAATACACATCTGCAGAGTACCATCCTTCTTCTTGACTAAGACAATGGAAGAGGCAAATGGGTTGGAACTAGGGCGGATGTGTCCCATTTTCAGTAATTCTTTAATGATTTTTTCAATCTTGTCCTTGTAAACTTTAGGGTGCCGATAATGGTTTGTGATAACTGCTTGGACCCCCTCCTCTAGCTCTATGATATGCTCAAAACCTCTATCAGGTGGAATTCCAGGAGGAATGTCACTAAATAATTTATGATGTTTGCGGAGTAATACCTGTAAGTCCTCTAGAAGCTGCTGCAGACGATCAGGTGGCTCTCTGTCAGAAATAAAACACTCTACAACCCACTCTATATCACCATGTCTCATAACTACCTCCATGTTGTGCGATGACACAATCTTCAGTGGGTACTAGTGCATGGCTCATAGGACCACTTTCTTTCCATCCGACCCTGTGAACTCCATCTCCATGGTCCTTTGATCAGTAGTGTATCTCCCAATAGAGTAAATCCATTGAACACCCAACACTACATTTGTGTATGGTATGTCCACCACAAATACATCATCTGTCATTGAGTAGTTTCCCATGGTTATTGTGAGCTTGGGAATCCACTTGGTGCAACTCATCCGGTGGCCTCCGGGTATGACTACTATGAACCCATCGAATTCCTCTTTCGTAATTCCTCTCCTCTCGACCATGTTACTATCAATGAAGTTATGGGATGATCCCCCATCGATCAATATTGTTACCTTGTGCCCTTGTAGGACACATATGACCCTGAAGGTATGATATCTCGGAAATCTCGACATCGAGGCCATGACTGGGCCCTTAACCCCAGCCTATGAAGACTCCTCTCCTAATGTTGGATGTCCCTGGTCCTGTGCCTACTCCACCTCCTCATCCTCATCACTGTCACTATCAGAGTGTACCTCAATGTAATGGGCCTTTCCCATTCTGTCCTTCCTAGTGCATCTGTGCCCTGGTGCCCATGGATCATGACAACAGAAACACAATTTATTTTTCCTCAATTCTCTCATGGTCTCTTCATCCAGTTTGGGCTTGCTGGTCCAACCTCTCTGAGGTGGTTTGATGTCCCGAGTCCTCGGGGTAAAAGTGGGTTTGGGAGGAAACCAACTTTTAAGTACTGCATCCTACATGTCCCGAGCTCTGCTGACTACATCCTGTAAAGAGGTAGGCTTGTAGGACTTGAACCATCCTCATAGAGGCTCCATTATCCCCTCAACAAACAACATCACTAGACGACCCTATGAAATGTTTGACACCATCACAACGACCCTCTGAAACTCATATATATAGGCCTCTGGGCTACCTTTCTGTTTGAGCTGAGCCAACTCTCTGAAGTGAATCTCAGGGTCCTTCCTGTCAAATATCTCGATGAGTCTTTGTGTGAAATCCAGGTAAGAGGTAACCCCGACATGTCCCAAAGTGACTAACCCATGGTACCACCACTCATGGGCCTCTCCATCTAGGTGCAAGGTGGCCAATTTAATGTCATTTGTCTCTGTCATCTGGTGCAGCTGGAAGTAAGTGTCGATCTTTTGCACCCATGATCTAGCAGAGCATTTAGAGCCCCCGTCAAAGTTGGGAATAATGACTTTCTCAATGGTACGCTGCAACTCAAAATTGTGTGTCATGGCCCTCATGGGCCCTCTCAGTCGGTTTCTACTCTTCATATTGTAGAACTCCACGAAGGACATGACTGAGTGGAAATCATCTCCTAGTCTCCTATACTTCTCTAAATATGACGTATAGGGATCATTCTGCTCAACCTGCATTAATGGACCTGCGACCTCATTCCCCAAAAATGAGGCATAGTGGGTCTGAGGGATTTGGTGTACAAGTGGGGGTGGCTCTGCATGGTAGTGTGTGAGTGGCTACCTTCTCCATTGTTTAAACCCCCATAACCATTCTGGTTCTGCTTCGTTGTGTCCTCCAACAAATTCTTAGCAAACTGCCCCATGATGTCCATCATAGCCTTTTGACCCTTGGCCAAGTCATTCAATATATTGAACAAACTGTTGATCCTAGTATCATCTTCTTCCCCCATAGTTCCTTTTCCCTTAGGTGTGATATATGGTGTTGCCTCTCCTATCCCTTCTTCTCTAACCACTTCTTCTTCTTCCCACCTAGGGGGATCTGGGGTTCTTCCCCCATGTCTCTGGTAGGTAATGTTATGCTCATCTACTGGTCTCATAAATTTGATTACAAATGCCCCTTAGAGCCCATAGCTGCAGAGGAACATGCTCTGATACCACTGTAATATACCCACTCCGATATTTTCTAGAGTTGAGGTGATTTTTTCTGAGTTTAAGGAGGAATTGTCACTGTGGTATTTCTTCAAACAATTTGTATACTTGTTGTTGTAGATATACTATAAGAATTTTTTGAGTGACATGTAAGGCGATAACACACTCCTCAATTAACCAACAGTGCAATCTTGGTCATATAGACAAAGTAATAGGAATTGTTGATTGATTTATTCAATACCCTCAAATATGTGGTTCTGTTATATTCACACAAACATCATGAAATATCATAACTGGCAGCAAGTAAATAAGTTTGATAGCAACAAAACATAATGTAGCAATAACACCTGGCCCGAAAGATTGTCCCACTGCTTGATAAATTTATTGCTTGGGAAGTGACCCAAATCTCCTATTAATCTCCTCTCATATACACTATGTTTTCACATAAATAAGAGTGTTGTAGGTGCATCCCATTACATAGATGTAGAGTGATTGGAAGAGGAATATGCACCAGAAATATCGACCCACTCAGGAAATATTGCACCAGAACTGTGAGTACTCAGTTGCTGCTCCTTTTTTCCACTAGAATGCACCCAACCTGTGATTATATGTATATCAGACCCATATAATAAATCCAACATTGTATTTGAATTGTTTTATGCTTGGAAAGTGTTATCATTTGATCACCCAGCGCCTAACAAAGAGATACATTGTTGTCAGGAAGAATATGATCCTGTCTCTACTCTCTAAACAATGAAACATGCCTCCCTTATCATGGCATAGATATCTGATCGGTTTACAACCAGAATAGAACCCAAGTTATAATAAGCTTGACCCCTAAGTCATGAACACCATTATCAAGCAATAACAAACCCATGAAGATGAAGGTGCACCCAGTCTGGAGAGAAATAGCGCTGCCACACAGTAAATCCAGACTATGAATAAGAAATCGATTCTCCAATGAATACTCAACAACCACTGAAATGACTTAGGAAACTCCACAATCGATTTCTGAAAATGAAGGTCTTTTAATCACTAAAGCCCACTAACGAAATCTTAGGTGATCTCGTTCTCAGATCTGATTAGGGTGTATAGTTTCATCATCGAAACTAGAGATAATCACAAGGGTTTCTAAAACCCTAAACTCTCTTCTCAAGAGCTCTCCAAAATCTAATTTCCAAATGAGCAAAAGCAAGAATGAGGGGTGCCTCCTCTTTTCCCCTCTTTTATTTCTTCATTAAGTTAATTCCTGCTCACTTTACTTTTTAATTTTCTTTTAAAGTCACTTTATTCTTGCACACTTTATAATTTTTAAGTGACTTTATTTTGCTTAAGACCCATGTCTCCCTTTTTCCCCTTTTCACTTTATAAAGTCATTTCTTAGGCAAAAGTTGAGTTCCCTAGGTAACTTTTCCAATTTAGCCTACGAGAACCAATTTAGGCTAGCGGAACCATTCCTTATGCTTCTTAGGCCAACGGAGACATTACAATCCCATTGTTAACTTCGTGAACAATGCATTCACCTAGTTGGAGAAGAAGATCTTTCTTAGGCAAATGATCAATTCCCTGATTCCTTTCTTTGTATATGTGTGCAAAAGTTATCTGTGTGAAACCCCCAACTATATCAAATATATCCTCATATAAGGGTTATAATGTGAAATTTCTTAGAGTATATTCCCTCTGAAGCGATTTGATCATGAGTAAGAAATCACTAAAAACTTGTAAATTCTGCACCCCATATTATGATGTTGGAGTCAAAATAAGCTTTAGTGCCTATAACTCGACCTTGTCGTTGGTGCGATGACCAACACCCACTTTAAAACTGATGACATAGGACTCAGAGATGATCATGTCAAATCTCAAAATTTTGTTGGCATGTAGTGCCTCCTATACACAAATATATTAAAATTAATTGAATCTCACATGGAGGACATTAAAGTAGCATATTTGTTATCATATGGAGGACTTTAAATTACCATATTTAAGTGAATCTCAAATTTGTTGCAATATAAGTGGATGTGTGATTTTGATTTATGTGTTATGTGTATTTTTTCTGAGAAAAAAAATCGTAATTTTATTTGAGATGATTAAAATTACAATGTTAGATGTTCTTACAGTACTGCTAACAACTATTTAAAGTTCAATAAGAAAGAACTAGTAGCAACCTAAATTTTTGAGTACAAATTTTTATTTGCACAACAATAAGCTTTATAAATGTTTACAAACCCTCTCCTATCATGCATATAGGCCTCCATTCAAATCCACACACACACATACTCTTCTTAAACATTATTTCAAAGGAATATAATAGGGAAAAAAGTACTTTAGTTCCTAAAAAAGTGAGTAGAAAAACAATAAAATATCACATAAAAGGAAGGTGGGTATATTCCTCATGCATCCCATTGTTAACTTTGTGAACAATGCATTCACCTACTTGGAGAAGAAGATCTTCCTCAGACAAATGATCAATTCTCTGATTCCTTTCTTTGTATATGTGTGCAAAAGTTATCTATGGGAAACCGCTCAACTATATCCAATATATCCTCATATAAGGGTTGTAATGTGAAATTTATTAAAGTATATTCCCTCTGAAGCCATTTGATCATGAGTAGGAAATCACCAAAAACTTGTAAATTCTGCACCCCATATTATGATGTTGGAGTCAAAATAAGCTTCAGTACCCATAACTTGACCTTGTTGTTGGTGCCATGACCAACACCCACTTTAAAACCGATGAAAAAGGACTCACAGATATACAAAATGCGTCCTGCCCACCCCCCTCTAGTGGCTCTCTCTGAGATGTGTCATTAAAATAAGCCTAAAGCTTTATTCTACCAATAACTTATTCAACCACATGTTGAGTAGTATTTGGAGCCTTTGTTTGTTTTAAGTATGAGAAAATAATATAACCTTGCAAAGCACATTGAACTTGATAAATGTTTTTTTTCTCATGTATCTTAGCATTTCTCACCAGCCAGATAGCTCATGAAATAATCAAGGGTAAGATCCTATAGTCTTTAGTAGCAGGGTTTTCACACCAATGTAAGAATCCTTCTTCTATGGAGTTACCAACCCAGAAGTCTCTCAAACGCATGAGAACATCCAACTCCTTCCACAACATTCTAGTATAATAAAATTCCATGATTAAATGGTAGTTTTCTTCTTCATTCCACATGCATAGGAAACACCACCCTAGATCCTTTATATTCCTACTCTGGAAAACATCACAGGTGATTACTTTGTTATTTATGAGTAACTACATGAAAATTTAAACTTTTTGTGGACAATTGAATACCCAAATAACATTCCACCAACATCTGACCGATTCCTAAGTGTTTTGGGCAGCCAAAGTTTTATAACCTTCTCGAGGGGTAGATATCCCTGACGGATTTTGAGTCCATATCAAATAGTCCTCCTCCTCCTTAAGTTTTACATGACATTGTTTGGGATTTGTAATATAGACAATCCACCATTGAGCATCCTCCCCATAAAACTCTAAGTCTATGGCCAACAACTATTCTTGTTGCCAAACTAATGATTGCACCTAATCTACCACTTGATTAAAGTGTATATTTCCCTAATTCTAAGATGTTGTACCATTGAAAGTAGAATTATGTAGTCTGTTGCACTCCTAATCCAAGGGTCCAAGCCCAACTTAACCTTTGATCCTCTTCTAACACTCTAGGAAATCCTCTTCTTATAATCAAAATACTTTATACCATTTTCTAGCTCCGGTAGTTGATAAGGATAAAGTGCCATAATATAATCCGGGGTTTCATCCATTAGTCTTGAAAGAGAAATGGAGGACTTTTCCATATTGATCTTCATACATGAGGAAATATAAAACAATTCTAAAATCTCCTTTAATTTTGTAGCATCCCTTCCCTATCCTTCATAGAAAATCAAGATATCATCAACAAAACTCAACTGTGACAATAAACAAGAGTTCCCAATTCTTATACCTTTCACGCTGCAAGTTCTAAGTGCCTCTTTTAGGGATCAACTTAATCCTTCAACCACTAAGAGAAATAAGTAAGGAGAGAGTGGATAGGCTTTCCTAAGTCCACACTCGATTCTAAATAAAGTGGTTGCATATCCATTTAAAAGGACTGAATAGGAGACTGAAGATATATTATCCATTACCCAAGTTACAAATGGAGCAGTAAAACCCAAATGAATAAGTAAAAGTCTCATATAGAGCCAGCTGACTAGTTCATAATACCTTGAAAGGTCATTCTTTAAAACCGTAGCCTTCGATTTGTTGATATTTATGGAGTGTAGTCCTTCTTGAACAATACCAACAACTTCATGTATTTGTCTACTCTAAAAAAAAACAATTTTTTCCTTAGAAATATGATTAGATAGGACGGGCTTAATCCTTCTAGCAATTAATTTGTGATGATTTATATATATGTAGTTACAAAGTGAAATTTGTTTGAATTGATCAAAAGAAAGAGGGTTATCTGATTTGGGTATGAGTGCTATGAATGTGGCATTATTTGTAGATAATAGCTGGTTAGTGGACCTAGATTCCTCTACAACCTTTCAAAGATCTTCCTCCATAAAATCAAAACACCATAGAAAAAATTCTATAGGAATAACATCAAGACTTGGGCTCTTATCTTTTTGAAGAATGTCTGCTAATTCTTCCCTCTCAACTTCTCCCATGAGTACTTGATTATCCTTTGCATCCACGAAGCTGGAAAAGCAGGAAGAGATTTTAAGAATTTTTGCAATGGAAGCTCTTCTGTTTGCTTAATAAATAGAGTTAAAATGCTGTACCCTTCTATTGTTAATTCCGAAAAAATAGTAGCCATGGACCCATCCTCCTTTTCGATCTTTCAAACTTTATTTATGTTTTTTTCTTAGAATTGCAAAGTCATGAAAATACCTAGTATTTTCATCACTAGCTTGTAACTAGAGAACTCTACTTTTGAGGTGTCATAAGATTTCCTTATCCAATAAAAATTTCCTTTTATTTTCTTTTAATAGTGAGACTTCAAGTTTATGTCCTCAAAAAGGTAACCAAATCCCTCACTGCTACACATGGTTTCTAATCTTTCCTCCACCTCCCTTAAGTTTCTCTCCTCCTTTGTCGTTTTGTCTTTGGACCAATCAATGGAAACTATTTTTTATCTCTTTAAATTCTATTCAAACTAATTTGTTGCAGACTCCTGAAAAGATTCACCAAAAGGAATCCAAGCCTTGTTGATTTTTTGTTTGAATTCCTCATCTTTCAATGATTCATGATTGAGCTTAAAAGGGGTTGGTGGTTTTCTACCCGCAAAGAGGACTTCAAAGAGTACAAGAGAATAATTTGAATTCCCTCTAGAGGTGATTCATTGTCTAAAGTGAAAAGGCTCATCTAGCCAAGACTCTAAGATAAGTATTCTGACTACTTTGTCATCCTCAAATATCTTATTTCTCCAAGTGGGGAACAATTTGGCACATTCTAATTATGCCAACCCAGTTTCTTCAAAATTCGTAATGAAACAGTAAGTGAGAGGATCTACTCATGGAAATGGTCCGCAAACCTTGAGTGCATCCAAAGATAATTTGGGATCTCCATTGATGATATTCTAATTACTCTTTAGCCACTCCCAACTAAAAATCTCATCCTAGAGTAAAACTTTGTCACAATATAGCTCTTAAATGTTCAAAATGTTAACCTCTTTCCATGCCATAGCCAAAGAATACAAGGTGATTCCTAGACTTGAAGAAAAAAACCATGAATTATATCAATAAAGCAATCAATTATGCCGACTTGAAATTAGACCCCTATATCTATCATGAGAATAAGAAAATATAGAATCCTAGTCACCTCGAATTTTCCTAAATCATTGACAATTTTCTATCTTGCAGACATAGTTTCTTACAATAGAATTACATTAGGGTTATTGAAATTAGTAACCCTTTTTAAGGCCACATTTTTTGTCAGGATGACCAGTCCCCTACAGTGCAAGGTCAAAACTATCATTTAAAACCCTCTAATGGGGTGTTTTTCCCTCCAAGTACGCCTTCAAGTGATAGTTGCTTCCCAAATAAAATTCGACAACAATCATGCTTTTTTTCCAAAGAGATGTATGTTTTTCTACCTCTGAGGTTTCCCTTTTTTCTCTTTTCCTCAATATGCCTTGATTCCCCTTCAATTATTCCCAACCTGGAGGATCTATAATAAGAACCATATTCCTTGTCCTCCTTATGACGAAACTGAGGGGGAATCGAATTCCTCATCCAGGTCAACAATTTGTATGGATTTCAATAGGTTCGAGGTAATCGAATATGGACCTTCAAGGGGTGGATTTGAAAAGGGTCAATGAATACTTCTGCTACCTTTTATCCCCTTGTTGACTTCCCCCGAGTTTTGGAATCCCCCTATACTATTAGAAGGATCCCAACTCCCAATTTGAAAAGGAGTGCATTGGCAACTAGAAGAGGGATCTAAAGAATAAATTACGTTACTAGTGTCCAAAGATAGTGAACTTGGTTCCTCCACTATAGGCTATGTTGGATATTATACACATATAGTGGAGTTAGTTCGGTCCAAGGAATCCTTCTCAAGCTCCAGAGGGGGGTCTCGAGTATCCATCAGAATATGATGTACCATATTATATGCAGAGTCCATATAAGTAATATTATACTTCAATTACAATTTTTTTGAATACTTTAAAGGCACAAAACCATTCCTTGTCTCTTCCTTGCAATTATGGCTCATGGGCACTAATGTATGAACCTAAGTATCTAATGTTTTTCCTTGGGGGGAGGCATAGTGACCTCCAACTAAATATTATGCCTTTCGAGCAATTTTTTCTGCCATTGTTTCTTTTAGTGGGGTGGACTATAATGTAAATCGAAATGCCTATACAAATGGCATATTGAGGACCAGAAAGGAAGGCCCTCGTAGTATAATTCCTTATTCACTTCAAAGACTCCTAACTTTAATGAGATTACTTCAACTAGATCCTCTTTTAGGTCTAATCCTACAAGAACCCTAGCCATGGTCATCAACCTAGAGAGTTTCCAATCTATCATAATACATACTTGGACCAAAAGAGTAAAGGCAGATATGGAAGCCTAACCCAAGTCAGGACTATATCAAAATTTTCAAATTTTGCATCGAAGGAGGGGTTTCACCTCTTAAGAATGACAATCTTTAGACTACACTTCCAATAAGTCCTTAAAAATCATTTTGTGTCTTAAACCTCTTGAAACATATGTGCTAGCCAACTTCTAAACAATATCAAAAGTGTTGAACTATACCCAACCAAGGGTTCCATATATGCAGAGAGCCAATCTCAAATTACCTTTTCATTTCGCTTGCAAGGCTTGAAAATGACCAACCGAGGCCTTTTCTACCATATTTACCACTTTATGTAAACTCACCTCATTTCCAAGAACTAAGTTTAGAGGCATCTTATACTTTTTAATGCACTTCTTTCAAGTTTAGTCACTATTTTCTAGGATCTCAGAACTTGACTTTGATGAGGGAGTCTGAAAAGTCAAAGAAAGAAAACAAATTGTCCCAGGATCTATGATTTGCTTCGATAGAACACCACTTAACAATTCTCAATCAACACATTATCCTATAAAACCTTCCCTACTACCCAACTCTGTCTCTCAGTAGGCAGAGAATTTAGGAATATCAGTGGGGTCTCAAACTCAATAACTGAGGCAGGGGAGCTTGGCACAAAAAATAACATAGTTAGTCCTAGTGTATTCTAAGTGTTTATGATAGTAATGGAACCACCCATGAGACTTGAAGCCTTATTTAAAGTGGATGTGACAAATATATAGGTAGTAGAAAGCCATCACAAAGGGTACTTATCGAAGAGTCCAATGGTTTTGGTGCTAGGATTCCACCTAGAGACAGATCTCCATCCTCCTCATTGGATCAAAGAACTCGTACGAGTCTTGTATAACTATAGTAAAGGCCTTTGAGTGGTTCACCTATCGCGGGTTACTCATGTCCTACACAAAAGGAATTTGTAAATTCCTCCAATAATCCTAATGTTTCTTGGGACACAGGAGTATTCCCTAATGCCACCCCCATTGTAGGGAGACATTATTAGACCACTAGGGAAGTTCAAGTGTTGAGGTGAATTCCATATTGCCCTCCACGCTAATGATTCTACATAATAGTCCATAAGCTTGTCTTCCAGTTTTGTAAACCCCTAGTGCTACAAAATCCTTCAAATTTGTTCTTTTATTATTATCCTTGTTGTAAGCATTTACCAACACACATTTCCACATATAGATGTATAACATTCGTTTCCACATATAGATATAGAAAATACATTTCCACATTTATAGATATATGCATATATAACATCCCTTTCCATATTTACCATGCATTAATCTTACTTTTTAGCAAAAAATTAATGACCATTGCCTTATGGAATTCTTTTGAATTAGCATTATTATATGTAGACCATAGGAAGACTTATTTAAATTAAAATAAATATTTATTTTGTTTGGTTGAACTCTAAAATGTTTCATTAATGAGCATGCACACAACAACATTGGCTATTAATTGTAGGGAGTCAAGGTTTAATAAATTTACTATTGTTTTTTTCAATTGCTAACTTTGCATCTCCACAGAACCACCACTTCTCCCGAAACTTCCCGATTTTCCTTCATCCATGCCATTGTGATTTCCAAGGTTATTTGATTCCTTGACTAGTCAACAATTGTAAGTTGTCTTGGTTTATTTAGAGGTATGTTTTGTTCGAAAACCATATGTATCATAATTGTGGAAGCAATTTCAATAAAGTTGTGTAGGCAATGATACATATTGCATTACATATTATTCTAGCTTTGTTCAATTTATCAAATGAGGCATGCAACTTATGTAAATTCCCTTGTTGTCTTTAATAACATAGTAAGAGTATCACAAGGAAGTATTAATTTCCAAGGAAGATTCCCTAAATACAGGTCATTAACGACCCAACATAAATCTCCTCCCTTAACTATTAGATGACAACAACAATTGGTGATCAAAGTGTAGTCTTAATTTCCAAAGAAGAATCCCTAAACACATGCCATTAATTATGACAAAACCAATTCGGTTCAGATCACAAGCATCCAAAATGGTTGGAACAATATAAAGAAATCCATGAGGATAAACTAATATATTGAAAAATGTATGAGATATGAGAGTATGATTACAAATGAGGGCCCATATATATACCAAGTAGGGGTGCCCTTTCACTAAGTGACATGTCTTTCCATTAAGGCGCCTCTTCATAAATTATCAATCATTGTTATTATTTATTAACACACACACACACATTGCCTTTCCCTTTAGAAATGTTTTGTCCTCAAAGTATACTTATGGAAAGGCTTACGTCTTTGCTTTGGTTTGTAACGTCTTCACATGATTATTTATTCTTGACGTTGTCATGATTGATGATGTAAAACATTATGAACTTCTAATTGTTGACTTGAATTGTCGAACTGTGAAAGGATCTGACCATCATATTTTGATCCTTTGTGGAATAGTGCGCTTATATGATTCCCAAGATGAATTGTTATTATGAGACTCAATTGTGCTGACATCAATATTCTTCTGATAACAAATCAATTGTTTATGTTCTGAGTGATGTTAATAATTTAACTAGTTAAGGAACCTGCTCTTGTGATTAGAATGTAGATAAAGTGTCTTTGTAGCATAGATTTCTCTTATTGTACTTGCAGTGTTTTCTCGATTTGCTTTTGGTATTATATCTTCTTCATGCACTGATGTTGCTTTATTGATCGTTGGATCTACATTTGGAATTTCCACTGTTTGTCCTCCAACATCCGAAAATGTCCTTACTTCAATTGACTTTGCACCTTCTTGAGTTGTGACATGGATTGAATTTGTATTTGTTCCTTTCTCTACAACTTGGATTTTTACACCTGAAGACTTTGATGCTTCATTTTTGATAAGTTGTTCTAACTTATTTTCCAATGACTTCTTATCATTCTTAAGCTTCTTGATTTATGTAAGTAGGTTTTGATTATGATTCTTTAAGTGTGTAAGTTCTTCATTTTCTGTTTTGTCGAATTTTTCCACGTGTCGATTCTTTGCTTTCTCCTCTTTTAGTCATCTGATTTTTTATAACAACCTTTGATTAAGGTTCTTTAAGAGTAAATTTTCTTCCTCTTTTTCTGATTGGTTCTTCTTGAATTCATTCTCTTGTTATAATATTTTATTATTCCACTTCGTAATCTTCATCCTCTTGATTTGTACAAGTAATTTTTGACTAAGGTATTTTAGGTGACATATCTCCTGGTCCTTTTCCATTAATTCTTTGTAAAACATGTCCTTGAGATTTTTATTTTTTGCTAAAATCACCCTTTTCAAACTATATTTAAAAGTATATATACGAATAATCATTAATGGGTTAATGATTTACTTGAATGAGACTTCATAGTATTATTTTTAACAATCTTCATTCAAACTTTGAATCCACACGACAATACATATGGGTACAATCTGCATTTTTTTTTAAAATCTTGTCTGTACGGATGGAGTAGTAAGGAACCGGTACAACACTCATTTAATTTCTTAATCAATGACTGTATGGTCTTCAATTAAAATCGAGGGTTGTATGGTCTTCAATTAAAATTGTATGGATTTGCAATTAAGTTAGTGATTGTACATATTGAACAATTGACTACCAAAATCGTACAGACTGTACAAACATACCAATTGATTGCAGATTGTACGTCAATGTATGACAATAGTATTGGTATGGTGGATATGTATGTACATAATTTATTCTTCTTCAAGGTATTTCTATGCTCCTCTTTCGTACTTCTTTTTTTTCACCGACTTCTCTTTTGAATTTGTAGCGGAATACTATTTATTCAATATAATTTTTAGTTTAAAGATGACCAAAAACCAACAATTATGTTGCTAAGGTAAACAAAATTTTGACCAAGAGTCTAGGTTTCCAAAGGTGGGGATGAGACTTTGCTATGATACCAAATGTGATAGAACCAATTCGGTTCAGTTCATGAGCATCCAAATGTTTGGAACAATATAAATAAATCCACGAGGATAAAATAATGTATTGAAAAATGTCGATAGATTGAGTTGGTTGTCATTGATGTCAACCCTTGAAGCAAGTCTGATAGAAAATTTCGATAGCCCCGTAGGAGTGGTCAAGGAACCCGAGTTTGTATGAGGAATAATGTAATGAAGATTAGTGAATTTGCAGGTGAGACTATTCTAGATGGATAGTACACGTCGTGTCAATTCCGATGATATGTGGTATGTCACGTAGTTCCTCACGTTTGAGGAGATATGGCTTAGTGAAGTTGGTGAACCCTTATGAGTTATCTAGAAGCACCTAGAAGGTCAAATAAGTCATTTATTTTAGAAGCTCCTAGAAGAAGTTTACTAGTCAAAGTGGTTGTAACTAGGAGTTAATCATGGTAAAGTTGTTACAATAAGAAAATAATTAAAAATAAATTAGTTGCGACAAGAAGTGGCGAGTTTACTATTTATGGATAAAGTGGTTGCAAGTGAGTAAAGTAGTTGAAAGCGGGTTAGCCCTAAAAGAGAGAAGTTGGGTAAAAGAGTTAGAAGATAACTCCTACAGGAAGACACTTAGAGAGTATAAATAAGAGAGCAAGGGACTCCCATTAGTACCTATTGAGCACATCGAATATCTATTTTGTGAAAGGTTAATTGTAGGTACTCATTGATACATCTAAAGTTGTGAAAGTCTGAGGAAGAGAAGGTAGAGTGACATCAAGGTTTCATAGCCATAGTGGAGAGAGAAAATATCATGAAAAACCTTAGTTAGGGTCGTCCTCGCGGGTCACCCAGTAGACATCCCGCGAGGTACCCCCATGGGTTGCATAGAGCCTGTCATGCGAGGCCCCAATCGACACGTCGCTTGCGTCAAGTGAGGTGCTACTAGAACTGAGGATGAGAGGTGATTCAGGTTGCAGAGGCTGAGCATAGGTTACATGAATTTCAACAATGACCAAGTACAACAGATCTATCTATAGGATAAAAATGTATGTTGTATGCTTATGTGTAGTTGGATATTGGGTTTTATGTGAGACATGATTATGAGAGATTGATGATTTGTCCTAGAGAGACTCTTGTTTGTATGGTACATACTATATTAGACATATCTACAAATGTAATATGTTGGTATGTTTGGTATTTATCATTGGTACAACTTGTGGGGTTGATCGTTGAGGCATATCTTGTATTTCTTGGTACATGGTTGAGGGATTTTGGTTGAGATGTGTTGCTGAAGTTGTTGGTAAAATTTGAGGCTGCATAAAAGTGAGGTTTTGATGTTTGGTTGACGTGAGGGTTCATTATACATGGTTATGACTGTTTGCATATGTATGACACATGATTAGAGAGACATAGTTGCACATGGTTTGAGCTATATTCTTGTGATATTGGGTATGAGATCTATGTTATCAGATATGATCTGTTGAGGAGATCATTGGTAGAGGTTGGTATAGTTATTGGTATAGGTTGTTGGTGTTGGGTATGTGTTATATTTTTTGAAACGTGTCACATTATTAGGTGGTTTTTCGGCACATGTTTTTTTTTTTTTCAATGGTTTTCTATTTCCAGTTAAGGAATTAGGGTTGTTGACTAATCTAGGTCATTGGGTTAGGGTTTTGGATGCCATTGGCTCCTATATGTATATTGTATTGTAAACAATGTAATACTATGAATGAATATAGAATATGCTCATTTTCCCGGTTTGGGTTTCCAGGGGAAAAATCTCTGTGTAATGTTTGTATTTGCCATTGTATATTTTCCGTTCTTTTACAGAAAATGTGTTTGCAGTAAATATTGTACAAGTTTAAAATCTACATTTGATATTAGAGCTTTGTTGGCTTCAGGGGGACACCTTTGTGGTCAAGGGTTTGGCTCGGAACTATGATAAGCCTTGTTACAGTGGGAGATCTTTGGTATTGATTTTTCAGGTGAAAAGAAATGGCGAGCAATTCGAAAATGGAGATCGAGAAGTTTAATGGGAAATTTTTTTAGTTGTGGAAGCTCAATATGGAAGATCTATTGGTGGGTAAAGATTAGTGGATCATGGTAGATCCAGGTATTGCACCTACATGAACTTCAACAGATGACTGGAAAAAGTTGGATCAGAGGGCGAAGAGCACAATCCGAATGTGTCTCTCAGATTCTGTATTACTGAATGTGCCAGAGGAAGCTACAACCAAGGATTTATGGGATCAATTGGGGAAGTTGTATCGGTATCAATCCCTAGTGAATAAACTATTCCTGAGAAAGAAGTTATATAACATGATGATGAGAAATGGAGACTTGGTGGCAGAGAATTTGAATGCCTTCAATACTGTGGTAAGTCAGTTAGTATCTGTTGAGATTAAAATTTCAGATGAAGATAAATGTATCAGTTTATTGTGTTCTTTAGTAGAGTCGTGGGATAGTCTGGTTGTGGCCATAGGTATTAATACAACTGCCTTGAAGTTTGATGAAGTGGCCTCATCCTTGTTGTCAGAGGAGATGAGATAGAAGAATATGGAAGGATAAAGCACATACACATTATTTGCAAGAGGACGTTCCCAGGAAAGAAATAGATCTAAGTTCTCAAGTGGGAGATCTAAGTCTAAGGGTAGATCTAAATCTCCCAGAAAGTTTGTAAAGGTATGTTAGAGATGTGGAAAAGAAGGGCACTACAAGAAGCAATGTAGATCCAAAGTTGAGAAAAATAAGGGATCTGAAGAATCTCCTTCTACAGAAGAAAAGACCTCCAAGGAAGAAGGAGGGGATGTTTACTTAGCTTCTTCAAGCACACATGCAGATGATGAGGCATGGTTGGTTTAATTGGGTGCATCCTTTCATATGTTTCCCCACAGGGAGTGGTTATGCGAATATGAAAGGTATGATGGAGGTAATGTTTTCTTAGGTGATGATTAGACAACCAGGATCATAGGATGAGGAAAAGTCAAGTTAAGGCTCATAGATGGAAGGATTAGAACACTGCCTGTTGTTCTGCACATCCCAGGTTTGGCTAGAAATTTTTTTTTTTCTGTAAGAAAAATGGACGATGCATGGGGTAAAACCATTATTTGAAAAGGAAACCTACAGGATGGTTCGAGGAGCAATGGTGTTGCTAAAGGGAGTTCAACTTGGAACTCTGTATAAGCTGCAAGGAAGCATTATTAGTGATGGGTGTAATAGTTCCATTGTTCTCGATATTGGAGTTGAAGAAGAAAGAACTCCTACAGTCTCTTGAGAAAAGGTTATGCTATGGCATCAAAGACTGGGGCATATTAGAGAAAAGGGTCTTCGACTACTACACAGTAAAGGTATGGTTGAAGGTATGTCTAACTGCTCTCTGGATTTTGATTTCTGTGAACATTGTCTATATGGGAAGAAAAATCGGGTAAGATTCCTCTCTGGTGCAACGAGGGCAGAAGGAATTTTACAGTTAGTTCACAATGATGTTTTTGGACCTGTGTCTATCCCATCATTGGGAAAATCTGTGTACTATGTGTCATTTATAGATGACTTCTCGAGGAATAATTGGATATATTTCCTCAGGAAGAAATCCAAAGTCTTTGACAGGTTTAAAGAGTTTAAGGCTCTTGTTGAGAATTAAACAGAGAAAATACTTAAGGTGCTGAGGACAGATAATGGCGGAGAGTTTTGCGAGAATGAATTTGAAGAATTTTGTAAGAAGTGCAGTATAGCAAGGCATAAGAATACTCCATATACACTTCATCATAATGGATTTTCAGAAAGGATGAATAGGACATTGATGGAAAAAGCAAGGTGCATGCTCAGTGGTGTTAGGTTAGGGAAATAATTTTGGGCAGAGGTAGTGGGTATTGCATGTTACCTGGTCAACAAATCACCCTCATCAGCGTTGGATGAAAATATTCCACAAGAGGTATGGACTGGTAAGGAACCTTGGACTGGTAAGGAACCTTCTCTCTCTCACATCTCAAGGTATTTGGTTGTGATGCATATGTTCATGTTCCAAAGGAAAATAGGAGTAAGCTAGATAAGAAGGCTGGAAAGTGTATCTTTATTGGAAATAAAGATGGTCTCAAAGGTTATAAGATTTGGAACCCAGAAACTAAGAAGGTAGTGTATAGCCGAGATGTGGTATTTAGAGAAATGAAGGATGTTGTTAAACAAGAAGTACTACCAAGTAAGAAAGAACCAAAGAAAATAGATTTTGATTTAAAGGATGACGACTCAAACTCTATAGAAGAACATGAATTAGAAGAAGAAGATCCTCATACTCTAGTATTGAGGAGATTGGTTCGAGAAAGAAGGCTACCGGAAAGGTATACTGAGACCTTCTGGTCTCAGATGGACGTGAAATCAACATTCCTAAACTGAGACCTTGAGGAAGAAGTCTACATCGAGCAACCTGAAGGATTTCAGCTGTTAGAGAAGGAAATTTTTGTTTGTAGGTTGAAGAAGGCCCTATATGGTCTTAAACAAGCCCCCATAGCATGGTATTCAAGACTGGACAGATACTTACAACAACAAGGGTTGAGGAAAGGAAATGAAGACAACAACCTCTACATAAAAGTAAATCAAAATAATATCCTGTTAATTGAGGTTTATGTTGATGATATTATTTTTGGTAGTGATGATGACAGGATGAGTAATTTTTTTTCCAAAGACATGCATAATGAGTTCGAGATGTCATTGCTTGGAGAGTTGTCCTTCTTTTTGGGACTACATATATGTCAAAGTAACACATGTATCTTCATCTCTCAGACTAAGTATATCAGAGAAATTATAAAAAGGTTTGGAATGGAAGATTGCAAGCTAGTCAGTTCTCCTATGCAGACCAGTTGCAAGCTAAGTAAGGATGATGATTCAAAGGATGCAAACTAGAGATAGTACAAATCGATGATTGGCAGTTTACTTTACGTGACATATTCTAGATCAGATGTGATGCAGGTAGTTGGATAGGTTGCAAGGTTTCAAGCAGTACCAAAGGATTCACATGTTATGGTAGCAAAGAGGATATTCAAATATCTAAAAGGTACACAAGAATTTGGATTATGGTATCCAAAAGGGAATGATCTATCTCTTATTTCCTACACAGTTGCAAATTGGGCAGTTAGCATTGATGATAGAAGAAGTACAAGTGGAGCATCTTTCTACTTGGGTGAGTGTCTGGTATCCCGGTTAAGCAAGAAACACTATTTAGTATCATTATCTACAACAAAAACATAGTGCATTGCAACAATAGTATGTTGTACCTAGGTACTATGGACAAAGCAAAATTTGAAGGATGTACAGGTTGAATACAATGAGCCAATTCCGATATTTTGTGACAACACTAGTGCCATTAGTCTCTCAAAGAATCTAGTTATGCACTCCAAGACAAAGCACATTCCAATCAAGTTTCACTTTCTACGGGAAGAAGTTGCAAAAAAGAACAACATGATCGAGTATGTTGGGACAAATTAACAGATTGCAGATATCTTTTCCAAACTACTTCCAAGGGAAGCCTTTGAGTATCTTTGACAAAAACTTGGGATAGTTTCTGCCCCACAGTGAATTTTGAATGATTTTCATATATGTCATAGATTTACACGAGGAAGCACCGATGATGAGAAAAATGATAGTTCAGATAGGGGGAGCGACCAAAAGGACAGTTTCGACAGGGGGAGCATCCCCAAAGGGAAGATGCCCTTTTCCATTGATGTCAAAGGGGGAGAGAGAGCTACCAGAGGCATGATTTGAGGGGGAGTATGAGCAACAATATTTCTATGCCATCAGTATTGTATCAACTTGTAGAGTGTTTCCATCAATTCCAAAGGGGGATATTGTTGATAGATTGGGTTGGTTGTCATTGATGTCAACCCTTAAAGCAAGTCCAGTAGAAAATTCTGGTATCCCCAAAGGTGTGGTTAAGGAACCCGAGTTAGTATAAGGAATAATGTAATGAAGATCAATGAATTTGCAGGTGAGACTATTCTAGATGGATGGTACATGTCGCGCCATTTCTGGTGATATGGGGTACACCATGTAGTTCCTCACAGTTGAGGAGATATGGCTTAGTGCAGTTGGAGAACCCTCATGAGTTATCTAGAAGCCTCTAGAAGATCAAATAAGTCAATTATTCTAGAAGCTCCTAGAAGAAGTTTACTAGTCAAAGTGGTTGTAATTAGGATTTAATCATGGGTAAAGTTGTTGCAATAAGAAAATAATTAAAAATAAATTAGTTGCAACAAGAAGTGGTGAGTTTACTATTTATAGATAAAGTGGTTACAAGTGGGTAAAGTAGTTGAAAGTGGGTTAGCCATAAAAGATGGAAGTTGGGTAAAACAGTTAGAAGATAACCCCTAAAGGAATCCACATGGAGAGTATAAATAAGAGAGCAAGATAATCCCATTAGCGCCTATTGAGCACATTGAATATCTATTTTGTGAAAGGTTAATTGCAGGTACTCATTAATACTTCTAAAGTTGTGCAAGTCTGAGGAAGCGAAGGTAGAGTGATGGAAAGGTTTCGTAGCCACAACGGAGAGCGAAAATATCATGAAAAACCCTATTAGTGTCATCCAATAGACGTCCCACGAGGCACTCCCGCAGGTTGCATAGAGCCTTTCATGCAAGGCCCCGCTCGACACCTCGCTTGCGTCATGCGAGGCACTGCCAGACCTGAGGATGAGAGTTGATTCAGGTTATAGAGGCTGAGAAGAGGTTACATGAAGTTCAACATTGACCAGGTACAATAGATCTATCTACATGATAAAAAGGTATGTTATATGCTTATGTGTAGTTGGATATTGGGGTTTATGTGAGAAATGGTTATGAGAGATTGATGATTTGTCCTAGAGAGAATGTTGGTTGTATGGTACATACTGTATGAGACATATATACAAAGGTACAATGCTGGTATGTTTGGTATTTATCATTGGTACAACTTGTTGGGTTGATTGTTGAGGCATCTCTTGTATTTCTTAGTACATGGTTGAGGGATTTTGGTTGAGATGTGTTGCTGAAGTTGTTGGTACAGTTTGAGGCTGCATAACAATGAGGGTTTKATGTTTCGTTGATGTGAGAGTTCATTATACATGGTTATGATTGTTTTCATATGTATGGCACATGATTAGAGAGACATAGTTGCACATGGTTTGAGCTATATTCTTGTGATATTGGGTATGAGATCTATGTTATCAGATCTGATMTGTTGAGGAGATTATTGGTACAGGTTGTTGGTACAGGTTATTGGTACATGTTGTTGGTGCATGTTGGTACAGGTTGACTAGAGGTTGTTGGTACAGATTGGTACATGTTGGTACAGATTGGTATAGGTTTATAGTGATAGATTTCACAGTGACAGAGTGGTAGTGGTTTCATTGGTTATTTGGCACTTATACTTCAGGGTGGTTGGGCGAGGCAAGGATAGGTGGTTGTAGCTGAAGAACGTAGGGGCTTGTAGCCTCCTTCTAGTTGGATTTAGAGAATTAGGGAGTTGTATATTCCTTTAGGTTGGAGCTTGAAAACAAGGAAGTTGGTGCTTCCTATGAATGTATTTCTTTTGACAATATAAGAAAAACATTCCATGGTTTTCTCTCGCATTGGGTTTCCACATAAAAATATTGGTGTACTATGTTTATATGTGATTTCTTATTGTTCATTGCTTATGCATACTGCTCATATGGAATGTTATTGATAATCTTCTCATAAAGTAAAAAATGTGCTTAAAAAGGATTAAAAAATATTAATACTGGTTCACCCCCCCTCTTAGTTTTCCAGTATGAGATATGATAGTATGATTACAAATGAGGGTCCATATATATACCAACTAGGGGTTCTCTTTCACTAAGAGACTTGTCCTTTCATTAAGGTGTCTCTTCATAAATGATTAATTATTGTTATTATTTATTAACACACACACATTAATTCTTATTACATTAATGGCCCAACATAAATCCCCTCCCTTGTCTATTAGATGACAACAAGAATTGGTGATAAAAGAGTAGCAACAACATAAGTGAAGAATCATGGTTTAGGGGAAGTGCTTCATTTTTACATGAACATCACATCTCTAGGTTTCAATTTCGATCATCTTATTTATAAATCAATAAATGGCTAGATAACCCATGATGACACAAATAGTAGATAATCATTTTATGTCATATGAAATTGTCATGAAATTAACTATACTTCTAAACAAAGAGTGGTATAATATCTAGTGAAGAAAAGCATGATGCCAGTAAAACATACAAAGTATATGTGGGGTGGAATTTTCTCACACAAAATCCTACTTATATTGGAGACTTGGTCCAACCAAATCCCAAACATTTATAGTGAAAATTCCAAGATGACTCATTTGAAACTTGATTCTGGGACTAGTCAAAAACTCTAACTTCCACAAGCTATATCTCACAAATTGTAATGACCCAATACCTAAATTTATTACCAAACATACATCAATATGTCTCCTCAGTATCTTGAAAATTTCACAGTTTGAAACTTCTAAAAAAAAACGTTATAGCGAAAATTCCAAGATGACTTGCTTGGAGAAGAAAAAACCCTAGGATCATATGCTCTTGATACCAAATTTTATGCACCAATGACAAAAATAGCATAAAAAGAGAGAGATATGTAACTCCACACCTTGATAAAGAAATAATAATGGATATGGATCCTCTTTGAGGGGGTAGCCTCCTTTTACAATAGAACAAATGTACAAGTTGAGACTATCCTTAAACTAGGTCTCCTTGGTATATATAGGATACCAAGGGTACAATTACAATTACAAGGTCTAGCTGACAATATTAATATAAGAATTGAAATGAAACACTCAATATATAGGGCTTCACATAGGGCTTTGTCTAGGGGCTTAGAATAGAAGATTTAATTGGTTGCAAGCTGGTCATTATATTTTTTAGCGTAGGAGATTCTTTATCATTTAGTTTAAGGATCTATCGTGTACATATTTGTTTGTATATATGTATATAGGTGTGTGTGTGTGTATTTAGAATAATGATTATGTTTTACATTAGAACATGTTGTAGTCAAAATGGACAATTTTGTAATACAAAAATGAGTAAGGGTGGTTGTAATTGAAAGTCCAAACTATAAACAGTAAATCCATCAATCTTATTTGTGTGTGTGTGTGTGTATTATTATGATTATTATCTCTCTTTTTTTTAAGTGATAAACACATCCCAAGAAACCCATCCAACACTTTAGCTCATTTTGATGATGGTACTTAGGGTAAATTAGATTCTTCATGGCTCAAGGCTGATACAACAAAATACTCAATAAGAGCTCAACATGTCACTTATGGGAATTAATTATTGGTGGGGAGGATAACACTCATTCTCACAACCATCCAAGCTAGACTCAATTGACACACACACACACACACACACACACACACACACATTTTCCATGTTGTCAAGCTCCCACACTCCATTTCATAGGTGAGGATGCAATTGCTGGTACTTTGCCAAACCCAATCAATAATTAGCTCACTAAGAGCCCCAATCAACAATAGACTCATGAAGAACGAACATGTCACAAAGTGGGATTTGAACC